>SCDY01001111.1:0-36616 GCA_004143825.1 Drosophila micromelanica
GAGTTTTGGCAAAGTTACGACTGGGGAAAGTTGAGACCTATCCTTATATGGGAACACTGGGTATATATTCGAAAATTTTTTACATGAATTTGGAGCAAAAATATTGTTTTTAAACTGAAATGCAGAATTCATCTAGACACCGAACCATGGACAAAAATACCATCCTGATGAAAATCGGTTGAGTTTTGGCGAAGTTACGACTGGGAAAAGTTGAGACCTATCCTTATATGGGAACACAAGGATTTATATTCGAAAATTTTGTACATGTTTTTATTAATAAGTGCTAAAGATCCTTAAATGGCTTATAACTTATCGTGCTCTACAAATATAAAGGTGTATGTTCAATAAATGTTAAATATAAATCTGGTAACTAATAAAGTTTTCAATGAGTTTAAATTTTGCAATCAATGAAAAATTGAACAATCTTAGTTATAAGTTAAACTACTTTAAAAACTACTTTTTAAACTACTGCCAAAGTAGAATCAAAGAAGTATTACAAAAAAAGAATGCCTTTCATGTTTTAAATTTTTTTAAAATTGTTTGTCTTGTTATTGTTGCTACAGTGCAAGTAGCATTTGGGGAGCGCCTTCAGTTCTCAGTGTCATCATTTATGGCCACAATTTTCGCTGAGGGCCCCCCGTCCCTAGAAGTAAAGATTTGTTTGCGCAATTACCTCAAGCATACAAACAAATAATACAATGCGAACAGAACTGGCGTCAAATTAAGTTTTTGCCCATTCAATCTGAATGGCTGCAAGCCGAATACAAAACTGGGCGACCATTTGGCTAAATATTTTATGAAAATATGCGTGGTCTTGGCTTCTTGGCCTTATCTTTGCATTTGTTTGTTTTTGTACTTGGCTTTGTCTTTGGCCTTAGCTTGTATGTATTTTCGTTTTCTTTTTTTCAGGTTTTTGGCCAAAATTGCAATTACATTAGCAGTCGGAAAGTTGCTTACTGCAATCAGTTGGCACTTTTATTATTCATGCGATAGCCGGGACACGGGACAAGCCCCTTTCATTATTTTAAAATCAACATAAGCAACCCGATTTGCATAAACTGATTGCATTTGTTACACTTCCCTATGCATATACACAAATAAATATGTATCTGTGTGTAAGTATATTTACATATTTAATTCCTTAAAGCACTTTGGCCAGCAACTTTTATTAAATAAACTTTTGCACTGGCGGGGCAAGAACTTTGGCCATAAAATAGTTTTATTGCCCCAGCTCCATTGTCGCCATTTTTCCGTAAGCTACTTGCCTGTAATTAACTGTTTTTCGACTGTTTTCGCCCGGGACACACGCCGCCTAGAGGAGCTTATGGGCCGGGGAGCTGCGCGAAGTAGAGAGCTTGAGAAGTTACGTGTGTGCTCGACTCAAGGAGTTAATATGAAGTTCGTCTCGGAAACTATGTGACAAAGTCAAGAATGCAGTGGCGTCTGCAATTGTTTGGGGTTTCAAGGGATTTTTAATGATATACAAGGAAATAGTTTGAGCGGGTGCTCAAAACTTTTTACACTCAAAGGAGTAGTTGGCAAAAGATTCTTGTTTCATGCAAAATTAAAAACTTATGATCGTTTTGTATATATGAAACATATATAATTAATATGGTTCATGTGATATAATTATTGTTAAAAGTATTTAAAAAAATTACAATATCTATTTATAAACTCTTAAATTTTTGTTGTATTTTTTTTTTTTTTTGCTTTTTTTAATATTGTATATTTACTTATCGAACAGACTTGTTAAAAAAGACGTTTTCAGAAAATTTCATTAAATTTCCTTATCTTTTCGATTAAGACACAACTAATACTTCTTAATCTACGCCACTGTTTTTCTTTCTATCTCTCTCTGTTTAGTTCTCTGTCCCTATATCTCTTTTCCGTCTTTGGGCCGATTTTGTAGCCTTTTGCCTGTCGTTTGTTTACTTTTCATATGGCAAAGTCAACCGACGACGCGTCGTCGTTGTCGGCAACTTCTTGGCAAAAATTTTATTTTGTTTTTGTTTTTATTTGCCTCGGTTTGTTTTTTTTTTTTCAACAAATACTCAACACGCAGCACGTTCTCCACTCGCACTCGCTGCACGTAGCGTATTTAAAAAGCCCCGAGATTTACGTACAAAACTTTGGAGTCAGCTCCGGGGCACACATGCGACAAGCTGCCTGCACACATGTGGGCTGGCAGTGGATCAGGAGACGGTGGTCGAGAGGAGGGGAGACGGGCATCTGGAGCTCTGACAGCGGGGCTACTGTTTGGCGAGTAAAGTTTTTGTGGCTTGTCGGCAAAACCAGTAGCCAAGAGGCAGCCAAGCCTCACAGCCATACCCAATGCCAGCTCCATGCCACGTTGCACTCGAGTGCCGACGAAGAGATTGTATTTTGTTTATTTTGCATACCCTGTAATTAATCAAGGGGTGGCCTACAATTATGTAAACAAATAATTACGAGGTGGAAATTAATGAAGGACGTTTTAAACAAAATAATATATCAATGATTTTATATTCATTTAAATTTCTATTTTTGAAACGTAAAATGAAGTTTCAGTTAAATGTGGTTTAATTCGTTGGAACTTTTGCATTGCCCTGCCAAGTTTTGTCCAGTAAATATATTTCATAAATATACTCTAAAAGGGTATTCCCGAGCCGCTATTATTTATTTTCATTACTGCATTCTTAGCTTATTTTTTTTTTTTGGTTTATTCCAAGTTGGTTTCTTGTTGTTGCGCTCTTTGATATGGCTGCTGTTTTTTTGGGGAATTGTTGTGGCCTCCAATGGATTCAAAATTAAACTCGCTGTGCCACGCTCGTCCAACTGCCAGTTTGGTCTTGGCCCGCAATTGAGGCAGCCCACAAAAATATATGTGGCCCGTCTGCTGCGCGGGCTTCGGCTTCAATTTGATTGCATTTTAACAAGGGGTAGCCAATTTCTTTATACCGGAAAAACAATAAGCAGCGTTTGAAAATTCAATTGTTATTGCTCGTAGCTTTTCCTATATATATGTATGTGTATGTGTATGTGTGCTGGCATTGTTGCTCGCCAGCGACGACGCTTTCCTTTTACCATTTCCCGCTGTCCGAGTCGAAATTGTTTTCCATTATTTTCTGACTCAGCACCGCCAAGGGACTGCAGGAACAGCCTCTTCATCAGCTTCTTATGATTGCTGTCCAGCTGCCTCTTCTGTTGTTTTTCTGATTTGTCATTATATTTTTGCCCGATCCCCGGCCCCAGTCCCGCTCTGTCTGGATATTTATGAGTTATTGTTGTTGTTGTTTTTTCTGCTGGTCGCGTCCACAACATGATTTCCGTTTTAGGCAAAGGGCCGCCCGTCTCTTTAACTGCGTTTACAATTACGTCTTCTCTATCTTTCTCTCCAGATGTCTCTTTCTCCACCGATTCTCTCTGTAGGCTAGCAATTAAGGCCCCAAAGACTTCTTTGGCGGAAGTCGTTTAGCTCTCCATGTTCCGAGTAGTCTTGTAATTGATTTTCTTTCTGCAGTTAATTGCCTGACACAGACCACAAAACATGACGCGCCAAAGTGCTATGCAAATATTCCCAGAGCAATAATCAATTCGAGTCCTCGGCTAGCTGCCCATTGGCCACCATCGAACGCCATATTGGCCATACAACTTGACCCATTTTCCGCAGCAGCTGCTGGGCTCATTACAAAACTTCAACACAATTGCAAACTTTATTCCTGGCTGCATGTTGCAGATAATGGGGAGGGATTACTCGAGACTCTGCCAAATAGTTTAAATTCTGATAAGTAGCAGCAATTTTTGAGCTGATTCTCTAGCGAACTACTTCAAATGCTTTGTGCTGAATATAATGTTGTAAAAGGCAAAGGAAAAAGTCCTTAAACTATAATTATGTGCTTCTTTCCCATTTATGCACAGCTCTCAATTTCTCTTATTTCATAAATAGTTTGGCTCTCAGCAAAATAGTCACTATTCCAGATTATATATACAATAGTGGCATAGTTAACAGACCTCATATAGTACATAATTTATGACTGGTTAGGACCAATCTTTTTTTCGCCATCGCCATTGACAGTTTTCTCATAGTTTCATTGCCAAAATGAGCTATTTGCTTTGTCACAAAGCAGAACGTGACAGACCTAACAAATTGACACCCACTAAGCCACATTACTTGGCCAGCAGTTGAGTTGTCTTAAAGTGCCTCAAACTTGCATAGCTTTAAACTCGATTGAACCAAGAGGGGGGCCAGTTGCTGAGATGAGTGATAAGACCCTGGAGGCAGGCTGCCACGGGAATTGGGGTTTGGGGTATTGGGAAGGTTCGTTGCCTTGGCACGCTGGCTGCTTCGGTCAAATCGGCCACGACTTTCAGTCAAAAGTGCGGGCCGGCTTTGAACTTTTGCTTACAGCTGCCCCCGGGCACATTTGCTCAGCTTTTGTCGCTGGCATTGGCAACAAAGTTAACTTGATTGAACTTTGTTTGGCTTTGCCTTTAGCTGCTTTGCTTTTCTTTTCTTTTTTGCTTAACTTTTGTGTTTTGTACATTTTTCTTTCGTGTTGTTGCTGCTGTGCTTTATAAAAACTAAATGGAAAATAAATTTTGTTTGCACTTGAAAAAGAAAGCAAAAGGAAGTCGCAACTTGATAGAGTGTGAAGGAAACTTTCGAAATGCCCTGGGGAGGGCTGCGAACGGAACAAGTATATATCTAAGCAGGAATGCTTGTGTGTGTGTGTGGGTGTGTGTGTGTGTGTGGGTGTGTGGGTGTGTGTGTGTGTGCGAGTAGCGTTTAGGTTTCTCAACGGCCAGAGCTTAATTATGGCGCATTTCCTTAACCCTATACACAAAAAAAAAGACGCATTGCGTCATCGCCTCATATAATAAACTGCAAAATCCAACGAGAAAAGTCTAAGGCCAAACCAAAGCCCAACCCCAAACTGCGCCTGTTTGCTGCACGGCCCTTTGCTGGGTAGTTTGTATCCAACCCCCCAAAGGGGGTTGCTCAACGTTGCCATTTCCGCTGCAGCGCCGCCTGCAATGCCAGCGATAGCAATCCTCGCCGCTTGTCATATTTCCAGCACAGTCTGGCAGTGCGGCTCTTCTAATTTGGGGGCGTTTAAGCTGGTTTTTTTCCTTCTTCACGATTTCGGGGGGGACTAAGGGTTGCTTTAAAATACGTACGTGACTATTTTCGGTGCGGCTTTTGCGGCTGGCAAAAGTCACCCCCACAGATTTTGGTGGAAAAACTAAATAGGCAAAAATGCTGACTGCCGACTGCCTTCTGCCTAGTTCAATCGATTTCGGCCATTTATCGCTTTAATGCGATTATAATGCTAAGAATATTCTTGAGCGGAGCTCGCTCATGCTGAGATTGCTGTCGCCTCACAGTTTGTTAAAGCGTGAAATGTGTGCAACACACCCCCGAAAAAATGCCAAAACATCCGGCAACCCTAGACCGGGCGTAGACATCCTTAAGGGTTGCCCCAGTCAACTTCCAAGAAGCCGGGGATAAGCTTTAAGCCACTCTAGTACACACCTGCAAGTAGAAGAAGAAAAGGGTTGCATTAGTTTTCAAGTGTGGAAATGTGAATATGTGTCGGGGTGGAGCAGGGGAGCAGGGGAGAAGCGGTTTCTTGATAAACGGGTGAAGTCTTCAATCAGGCATGCCATCAATCAGTTTATTTAATCAGGTAAAACTTTATATAGTCGGAGTATTTACTCAGTGCCATGCTGGTAAACAAAAGGAAGGCTAAGATAGGGGGTTGAGCAGAGCTGAGCTGCCTTTAGGGGTTGACTTTGAACAATAAGAGCTAGTCTTAAGAAAAATAATATTAAAAGGTCAAAAGCAATTATATATAAAAAAAAGTCTATACATATAAGAATTTTAATTTATATATTTAATTTTATATGACACCAGCACAGTCTCTTCATTTACATTAGCCGTCTATTTATAGGTGCAGTCATAAGTCTTCAGATTCGCATGCATAAGTTCTGATTACATTGGGGTCTCTACAAAGTGTCTCGTCACAAGACCGTTAATAACAATTTAGTTTTTCTTTTGTACCCTCGCTCTTTCTCTTTCGTTTAATATTGCTATCCCTCCGTTCGGGGCCCGCCGTATGTTATGCCCATTAGGCCTAATATGCGCTAATGCTATATATAAAGCGACTCCATACGATTATGGCATACTAACAAACTTTTGTTGGCACTCTCGGAGTTGGCAATGTAATTTACAGTTGAACGGAATGGCAAGAACGAAGACGAAGCGAAGAGAGTCTTTAATGTCTTTAATCCAATTTCCAGAGGCATGAGACCAAAAATGAATACAAATGTGCGTACGTGTTAAATTTAACCAATTAAATGGGTTGCTTCACAGTCTGACAACAACAATGTCTGACATGTCTGGGCCGGGCAAAAATATCCATCCATGGCCTGGGTCTAAGTTTTGTAAGTGGGTAATGTCATTTGGGCCCATTGGCCATTGAGCTCATGAGTCGCTGTAATCGATATTCATGCTTATTTTGCTTGGGCCATTGACTTAATTTCTTTTCTTTTGGCTGCAGAATAAATTATGCAATTCAAATTAATGCGGCCATTACAGGGCAACGAAAAGATTGAGAGGCCAGCCCGATGCGAGAAGACCTAAAAACAAAAACAAACACAAGCAGAAGCAGAGAAATACAAACACACAAACACTGACACTGGCATTGGCACAAGGGCGCCCTTTTCAGTTACCAGATACCAAGCTACAAAATACAATTAATCCGAGATGCCAAATGCCAGGCACGTATCGATGTGGCTGCGTTTCTGTGTTATGTTTTTTGTCTTTTTCTGTTCTGTTTTCCGTTTTTGTGCTCTCCAGCCATATGATTTTAGATATCTGCCCCTCCTCACCCCACCCGCTCTATCGCTTTCTTAGCTTGAACAAAAGGAACCTCAGAAGCTGGCTTAATTCTGTGTGCTTTGAAATCGAATTAGGCTACAACACATGTGCTGCCACAGTTCGGGGCCTGTCTTCTATGCAGTTGTCATTTGGCCGTGGCGTGGGTTTAATTTATGCTAGACTCGCTGCTCACACGTAACCTGGTTGACAGCTGTTGCCTGGGGGCGAACACTCCAGGATGCAGGATCTCGCCAGCGTACCAGATAACAACAAAACGCCAAATAAGCAAAAATAAAAAAAAATGTTAAATAAAATGGAAAGGAAAGGCAGAAACAGAATGTGACAGGCGTTGTCCGTGTTGGAGGCTTTGCATTGTTAGCAGTTGGCAGTTACCTTTCCGATAGCTGGCATTTGGGGTTGGCAATACAACCACGGTATGAGGGCCTGAAGGTGTGGAAATGTAGAGTAGCATGTAGTATGGGGATTTGGGCATAATTGCCTACATTGGCATTTCACTTTTGGCGCAACTGCTGCCAAACAACAATAAACGTGGCGCTTAGTAAATGGCTGTTGCCACAAAAATAGCATTAAATTGACCCAGTGACCCAGCGACAAAGGTGTCAAATTTGGTTTTGCAAGAAAATGTTGGTAATGCTAGAAGTTTGTTCATTTAAGCAAATTTAAATATATATTTTAGCAGCAATTACAAAGACTTCATATCCTCACTTTTATTTTTATTCGCTCTCACCTCATTGAAATCGACATATTTGTCGCCTGGCATTGCCATTGCCATCTATTTGGCTGCCACTTACCCTGACGCATGCAGCTAAATAGATACATACAGCACGCATTTCCGGAAGCTATCTCTATAGCTTTTCGTTAGCGCCAAAATTGCTCGCCTCAAATTGGCCGTGACAACGGCAACACGCCCATACGCCCACAAGCCAGCCGCCTCTGGGGCGGTGACATTTTGGCCCGCCTTAAGCGGAAATCTTCAATGGCAGTTTTCACGCCAAGGAACACTCGGAGACAACGGTGCTCCGCACAATCACAATACCTTCATTATGGACAGCCACAGCTAGGAATCGAAATGCGTAGGGACCACAAAACGGAATGTGGCAAGTGGCAAGTGGCAAGTGGCCCACACTCGAATCTCCTTCGAGCATAAGCGTCTTTTATTTTATTGTTTTGTCAACGCTTAAAAGAAATGCTTTTCCATTTAGTTTAACACTTATGAGCATTGCTACGGATATGTTTTTTCGATTTGCCGCATGTTCCTTTAAAAAGAAAATGTCTCAAACTTTCAGTGTGTTTCTATGTGAGCGTGTGTGTGTGTGTGTGTGCTTGTGTGTCTTTGTTGTTTGCCCGGCGACTTTTCACACCACATCAAAAGGCGGCGGAACGAGTGCACTCAAGTGTATAAACAATGGCGTTAAGTGTTTAAGTGCACGGAAATATCAGAGCCATGGATTGGCCCCTCTTGAAGTTTCTCTCCCCCCTCTCGACAGCCGTAAAAGCAGCTTTAATTTCATTTTATGGCATTGGCAATTTACAAAAATGCAGACACAAAGTTTAATTGCCGAGCAACAGCTTGAAATAGTTACAGATACAGATACAAATACAAACACAGATGCAGATACAACCGCAACAACTTTTCATTGGTGTCTGCCCGCCTGCCTGCCATGTAGTGCAGATTGTCCAATAGAGACACGGCTATATGTATAATTTTATGGGCGCTATGTGGCCGCCATTTGGCCCCAGACGGACGGACGCTTGGCGCCAGGATGAAGCAGCAGCTGTCTCTCTGTCGGACCGTTAGGTTGGATCCCAGCAAGCCAACAAAAGTGCTTAGGTTACACACAGCAACAACAAAAAAATCCACTCTTAAAGTATTTACAGGTAGAAGAAGTGCAAAGAGAGAAAGGCGATTGGCTTAAAGGCAATGAAGCAATTGACTCGGGCTGTTACTTGATGTTCATGTCCGTTATCTTAATTCAATGAACCAACCGGCTTTGTAGAGCAGAGACCTCCTTTAGCAACTGTTCCTCAACTAAAGTTGATTCCAGAGACGTTATCTTAAAACCAATTAAATGTGATTATTCAAGAAATTGCAATCAATCGAAATGAGCAGCACTTATTTGTTAATGGTATCTTCTAAACGCTAGATTAGAAATGAGGAAAAACTGCAGATTAACGAATGAAAATAATTTCTTAAGACAGGTACAAGATTCATTAGAAAAAAATTTATTGTCATATTATAGATTGCACTAAAATTTATCAAATGATAAACGGATTATTTTTATATTATAAATAGACCGAGCTCAGTTTCAATACCTTCACTTTTTATGCATATTTTTCAAACTAAAGTTCATTGAATAAACTAAAAATATTCGTATTTTATGTTTGCCTTGGCCATTGGCATTGCAGCGCTATAATGGCTGGTGTAGCAACTGAAGAAACAGTTAATTGCGTTTAACACCACAGCACAGCTGAGGGCAGACCCAGGCACAGGCATAGACAGCGAATCCGCTACCCCACCCCCCACAAACTGTATACACTGCTAAACCACTCACTATGCAGTAAATAGCTTTAAAGTTGTAGTTTATTTTTTAATTTTTTTATTTTTTTAGTGCTTTTCCATAATTAGATGCATGACTTAGCAGCGCCTTTTTACGTGCACTCTCCACCCATGACACCCCGTCCCGAGCTCGTCGGGCTATTCAATTAGCCAGAAAAGACATTAAGCTTTCGCCGGTGCCGCGGGGCACTTGCCAGATGAACTGCCCGCGGGGCAGTTCAAGAGTCTGCAGCTCCACGCCTAATGAAGTTAGTGAAGCACGAAAAAAAGGTTAAATAAAAATAAGAAATGGGAAATAGGAAATAAAAAAAAAAACGGATAAAATTTGAGCGCCACTTTTTAAAGCAGCTGCTAAATTGAAAATCTACCCGACATGCCGACGTCTCACTCCCCGCTCCATTTCCGCTCTGAACACCACACGCTAAACGTCAGCCATAAATAAAATGCAAATTTTGCCGGCAAACAAAATTGCAAGGATTGCTGTGGAGATCCGTACGGGCCAGGGGGCAGCCGAGCTGTCAGTGGGGCAGGGTGATAGCCCTGGCTCCTGGCTGTGGTTTCAGTACGTGTTTTGTTATCGGTAACTGCAACATATTTTCTGTATCAAATTTTGTGGAAAATGCTCGCAGCTCGATGAAATTCTATTGGGAAATATTTTTCGGTAACAATTTTACATCAGCATACACTTTCCTGGAGTCGCAGGACTTTGAAAAGCTATTCGAAATATCCATAAATATTTCATGCAAATATATTTCTGTATCATATATGTATTTGAAACATAATAAAAAATTAAATTTTTTTTAAATTCTGCTTAGAATTTGTCATACCTTACCACACATATTTAAAAAGGTTCAGATTTAAACCGAAATGAATACATAGAATTTTCTCAAGTTATTGAAATTAAAAAATATGAAGACTATTAGAAATGTCAAGATTACAGCAATAGTTCAGTTTCCCAAATGAACCGATAAAGAACAGTTAAAGTAAAATCAATTGAAAGTGTACGCGCTGCAACGGTTTTCCATAAATTACATTTTACTCTCGTTATTTTTTATTAACGGTCTTGTTAAACTGCTGTAGCTTAGTGCTAAAGCTGTGCACAGAGGGAGAGAAGGTGGGCGGGGGGAGAGGAGCTGCTGCTGTTGGTGAGATCATTAAAAATAAAATGCCAACGCACATTTTATGAACGAAAACTATTTTTCGTCGAAATTTGTTGTTGAAATAACAATGAGGCGGGCAACTACGATTAATAACTAGGGGATCTGCACCACTCGGCCCCTACCCGGCTGACCCCCCTTGCATGCGCTCGCTTAACTCCTAATACAATCAAATAAATTACGCTGCCAGAACAATCAATCAATGTCAAAGTCAGGCGCAGGCAACGAGACCGGCCGGGGCATAGGCCCGGCGACGGGGTAGATTTAAGCTAAGCTGCCCCACGTACTTGGCCGCTCATCAATTTCAATAAACGCGAGCAACGGCAGCGACAGCTTCGACGGCGACAGCGGCTCAGCGGATCAGCGTCCACGTCCAGGTTCGGTCATGCGACCACCAACGCCCCCATTAGCACCTAGCTAAACGCTGCGGCATTTGTCAAAGTCCACGAGACGACACCAACGATGACAACAGAGATGGGGCAGAAGAGAAAGAGTTCGTGTTGTCTGCCTTCTTTCCATGTGTTTTGCATTTTAAATTGTGGCACAAATGAAATTGAAAATGGCAGCAAAAGATGTGCAGCTATGCGACAACAATGTCTCAATGTCGCTTCGAAAATGTGAGTGTGAGTGTGAGTGTGTGTTCGTTGTGTGTGTGCGTGTGTGTGCGTGGTGTCAACAATGGCAACGCTCTGGGTGGCATTTCATTGACAACAAGTCATAAATTCAACAAATGACAGCCAGCAAGTGGTGAGTGACAGAGGTGCTGCAAGGTCTGTCTGCGGAATTCACTTTAGCAAGCATCCACTGTATGCAAAGCATTGCAATCACAGTCAAGCATAAAAAGACACAATTAAAATGAAAACAAGAGAATTTAATAGCTGTTAGTCACACTTAAGCACTTGAAACTAACTTAAACTAATGCGTTCTTGACGTTTACAAATAGACTCTGTATTAGGCAGACAAAACTTAAATTAAGTTTTCTAACAAGAATTGTATACAAATTTTAATAATTAAATATATATTAGAATATGAATGTGGGAAGACTAAAACATCTTAAACACCAATTTATTCTCTAGGAGATGAATTGTAACAAAATACCATAAAAATCTGTTCAGTTTTAATAAAAGGCTACACTCAGAATACACTCAGAGAAATTAGAAGAATTGTTCGTTATTTGATTTTAATTTCAGATCATTAAAATCATTTTCTTACTTAAAGGGAAGCGTTTGATTGTAAGACTGATTTTCATCGCCTTCACAATTAATAATCAATTCTGATGATAATGAAACGGCAGCTCGTTCTGTGTTAAGACTTCAACATAATTTCATTTCATGTTGTCTTTTATGTTCACGCGCAAACATCCGACAAGTTCATCAAATCAATCAAACGACACTAAGGCATATGGCATACTTGGACATCAAAGTAACTTAACGAGCCAACGAATTACAAGTATCTGTCTCTTTCTGGCAACTCACTTCAGTGAAACCTATTCCGCGTCTCTGACTCGCCGACTGGACCTGAAACAAATCAGCTTAATAAGAACTTTACAACGTAACCAGCATTCAGTTTGAAGCAATTGAAATTTAGTTTGGCTTCATGAAATGCTGCCAGCAGAAACAGAAACACAAAATTGAAACTGCGACCACACCCAAAGCATTTCCTCGAATTGCCAAGAGCCAAGAGCAGAGACCAGAGACCAGAGTCCGGGTACAGATGCTGGCGACCACAGACAGCCGCAAAACTGCCGGTATAACGGACAACACCTGCCTATCAGGTGGCCATTGTGTTGGCCATGAGTGCTGGGAACGGAAGTGCGGCCCCAGCCGCTCTGGTTGATATCAAAGGCGAACAACGCTAATGGTTGGCTATTATAGGAGCCAAGCAGGGGACAGAGGGGCCGCAGCATTTGGAGCAGCTGTGTATGCGGTTTATGAGCTATGCAGGCGGAAGTTTTAACTGCTCGACGCACACTCAAACACACACACACGCACACACACAAAATTTAAATCAATTGCATTGCTGTGGCACAGTCCAATGTCGAGGGGTAGAATTGTTGTACCCCCTGCCAACAGCTGAAGTGAGACACACACGACGTTCCCATGTTTTCGTCTTGCCGTCATTAGCTGTGTCGCCAACGAAGTCGCTTAAATTTTGTGCATGTGTCACGCTGTTTCTTGCCACGAAAATCCCAAAAAACCAAACTGAAAGATTGCTCGCCATGTGTCCTGACTGCATCCTCTATCTCCTGGCCGACTATCCGCCTGTCTGCCTGCTGACGTTTTTATAGCTGCTAACAATGTGTCAGGTTTTCTTAGAACTCACGTTGAGTCTGTGCCTGAGCCTTCTGGCAAACACTACACTACATACATACATATATGTACCTCAGCAGCCGAAAAGGCGACTCATCCCAAGATGATAATTAGGCGCAGTTGTCTTTACAAAAAAAAAACACATACTCGTAAATACTGCTGCTGCCACAGTGTATAATGGCTATAAGAGAAAACTATTTAAAGTTGTCGGAAATCATAAGAAGAGTGCGAAAATGCTAATTAAGAAATAACAAATGTTTCTGTTACACTAAAAAATATATAAATATTTGGCACATTAGTAAAACAAAAATAATTTGGAATTTTTTTTAAAAATATTTTTGATATGAGTATTTAAAAGATTAAAGAATTACTTATCGGCCTATCAGCTGCATCCGCTCGTCAGATTTGGACCCGTACAATTGCCCGCTTTTTATAGCACCTCAAGGAAGCATCTTTTTAGAGCACACACAACCCCAACAAGAAATTGCATGTGGCTTGCATATTTTTGGTCTACCCATTGACAATTTTTATTTTGCCTTGCCCGACTGAGGACCACACAAATTATGCGTAAATATGTGATATTACCCCCACTTTTCTCTTCGTTCCCCAAAACGGCGCAATAATTCTCGTTTATCGTTTTGCGAAAAGTCAATTTTCATAACGCACCAACCGACTACGAGTCATATAACCCGCTGAATATACGAAAAAAAAAACATAAAATAATGATTTGTGGTTGGCTGAAATTGGCGTACCAGCTAAAGAGGCGGGGGCTCTATTGGGGGGCCCGGGAGGCGGTCATGCGTGCGAGCTGCGACTTCCTACGCGCAAAAATATGTAACAAATTTTGTAATTTGAACGCTACAAATCATAATTTTACATAATGATCAATTCATATACGTCAAAATGTTGTTGCCATTCGCAACATTCGGTCGTAAAGTGAATTATGTGCCCCGGGTCGCCAATTTCGTGGAATTTTTCCCCTCAGTTTCTGGCAGGCCCTATGCCATTCGAGACGATTGGCCCTGTCCGAGTGTCTGAGTGAGCCACAAGCGCGTTACAAAACTATTTCAGACCGGAAACGCATAGGACATAATGCAGACATATATGAAAGACGAATGGGAAGTTTGGCTCTGCTGCACGGTCGGAAAAACTTTCTACGAAAACTAATTAAACAAATTGCATTATGTGTGTGTTTGTACATTTAGTGCAATGCACTCACAGATCTGATTACACGGGTAGCTGACAAAGTTTTCAAAACTTACAACAGCCACAACTGACAGCTGAAGAAATGCAGAAATATGGCCTTTTTAAACTACCCTAAGAGACTCTTGAAAAACGTTCTGTAAAATGTCAGATTTGAGTTGCTTAAGTTCTGTTTAGCTAACTTTACTATTATCACATATTTTGAATATTTATATTGAGGAAAGAAATTAGCTCTAAATATATAGATGCATACTAAAATAAATGTCTGATTACAAGCCTACAAAATTAATTTAGAATGTCACAATTATATTTATATAAAATTCCACTTGAGCAAATGACCATGAATAGGATAAAATATGGAATTATATTTCTATTTAAGGATTTTAATTTACTTACATTTATGGAAAAAAAGGAATTATAAGATATAAATTTGATACCCTTTCTGTTAACAATAATTTGTTTTAAAATAAATAAATTAAATAAATTAACCATTTTTTATTTTCTAAAACTGAGAGCATTTTTGGACTGTTTTTTTGTTTTGCCTTACACAAATTGATCAAAACACTTCTTATATATATTTTTTTAATTTTAAAACAAATCCAAAATAATGGCTTCTTTGAATTTTTTTAAGAATGTTCGTTTTTTTAAGGCATTCGTATTCAACAATTTATCGAGCAACCCTCTTCGGTAAACGCCATCTAGCGTCCAACTCCAGCTGCAGCTACAACTGACAGATGGCGATGGCTCCTTCAGCCTGCAGCATATCAAATTAACACAGACACGAGGTTTTGGGCAAGGTGAAGAGGGGGCAGGGGACAGAGGGCAGCGAAAAGCGGGCAACTGTGAAGTGAAACTGGGAGATGCTGTTTGGTGCCCATTAACTGTGGCACTTTTGGGGGCAGCGCGCCGCAATTTGTTGGTCAGGTTTACAGCAGAAGGCAGCAGGCAGCAGGGCAGCAGGGCAGAAGGCAGCCAACATGGCTGGGCTTTATGCTCGTATGTATGTTATTTTTGTTTTCTTGCTTTTTAATGAGCATCGTGCAGGGGATTCGGCTCGGACTCGGGCGATGATGGTGCTGCTACCACTAACACTGGCACTGGCAAATTGCAGGTTCGCCTTTCGCTGTGACTCAAAGTGTTGCACTCATATTTTGCCGGTGTGCGCCTTAATTATATGGCCGCCGACAGAAATTCAAGTGAAAACCATTCGGGTCGGGTCCAAACACTGTTCGCGGCAGGCCTAAGCCTATTTCGAGCCGCTGTTTAAAGCATGAAAATTTAATGCCAGCTTAGCCCGAACACACAATGCCCAAGCGGGAGAGCGTTGAAAAATATGTCGATTCAACTGAGCTCAGCTCAGCTCAGTTAGGTTCGGTTCTGTTCTGTTCGGTTCGGTTCCGTTCGCTGGGGTTCGAGTCTGAGTTTGAGTTGTGTTCGGTGTTAAAAGAATCTTTCATGCCGCATTTCCGTTTAGTTTGAAGCCGCTTAACTGCCCAACTCCTCAGCACTCACTCTTCCTCGTCCTCTCTGTCTTTCTCCCTCCTCTGGAGCCGCTCAAGTATTAATTATGCACGCATAAAATATATTTTGAACCTTTTTCTCAGCCTCAACGCTTTCAGCTTTCAGCTCTTTCAACATATTTTCTGTGAATGAGCGGGCGCGACATCAATGGGATGCAAATTAACTGTATAAACATAAATAACACTCGGAATTCTTGGAAAATATCGTAACACGCCTATCATACCCTCAGCATTTGTCAAAGTAATAAAAATTGTTGGGCTTCTGTTGTTGTTTTGGGCTCTCGGACCTTTTTCATTTTAGATTTTTCTTTTTTGTTTCCCCTCTGTGTTTGATAACCATTCTTATCATACTTGGGCTGGGACTTGGCATCTTTGTTGCCTTTTGCCGCTGTGACCTGTGAACAGTGCCCGGTGACCGGTTTTATGATGGACCCTTTAATGAATTCCAAGGCACGAGCTGCCATTCCTTGGCCCGCTGCCCACTCCTTAGCTACTATTCATTATGCTGT
This sequence comes from Drosophila micromelanica, assembly GCA_004143825.1. NCBI lineage: Eukaryota > Metazoa > Arthropoda > Insecta > Diptera > Drosophilidae > Drosophila > Drosophila micromelanica. Next base: position 16,136 of record SCDY01001111.1, read on the forward strand.
GCGCGTGCTCATTACCCCAGATATGAGGGCGAATGCTTTTAGTGCTGACTGTGACTGACCCATTTTCATATTTTGCACATTTGCACTTGTTGCCCATCCGTTTGAGGCATTTTCTCATGGCGTAAAATGAATTGAAATTGACAGTTGATGTTGGCATTTTCTTTCTATGTATTTGCCAGATACGCCGTCAATTATTTAATATACCGCAATGCAATGCATCAAAAGTTTAACTCTGCGCGGGAGATGGCTTTAAAAACAAAAAATTATTAATTGGCGCTACAAATTTATGACGTTGTTGTTGTTGGATTTTCCACGCCGATACCGAGTTGAATGTATGATAAAGCCCTTGATGGAGTTTTCCTCTACGCCAGCAATTTCAGCTCGAAGCGATTAAAACTTTTCGTCAGCGCCAACAGCAGCTCCAACTTTATAAATACATTAACGTAATGCAGTGTGTGTGTATGTGTTCCTGCCAATGTGTGTGTGCGCGTGTGTGTATCGTGTCATTATGATGATTGTTATTGTTTTTTGTTGTGCAATAAATTATATGCCATAATAATTATTTATGAAAGTCCCTTGGGGTTTGGGGCTATGCCATTATTGCTTTTAATGCGGTGTAAATATCATTATTGTGGCGCTTTTATTATAAATGCTCGGGGGCCTTTTGGGCCCTTAACACAACAATACTAGCACGGAATATTATCTGTAACATTTTAGCAGCTAGTTTATATACAAAAAAAGGTTTTTCTATACGATTTACATAAAGCCTAAATCCATTTAAAGGCTTAATTAATTTAATATTTAAAAGAAAGTGTTTGCAAATTAAACGATTTTCATACGATATCACAGCACAAAAAATACAATTCTTTGCCCAATTTATATTCAGTTAATTTTAATACCTGCTCATTTTCAATTATTTCCACTCCGCCTAGACCTGAAATCCCACAGCAGCAACAATATGATGTCTTTTATAATGCGGCCTTTTGCCAATTTGTAGAGAATTTCAATTTTGAATATTGATTATTCATTTCCTGAAGCGACGTCGACGGCGGCGCACCTATAACGAATTCGGATGCGAATGCGGATGCGGATGTTGATGCGAATGCGAATGGGAACGAGAACTGGGAATGAGAATGGGTATGTCGATTGCTTCGCTTGCGCCTTTGCCTTCGTTGGAGACGTCGTCGTCGTCGTCGTCGTTGCCATCATCATTGAAATGGCAAATTGGACTGCAGAATTTTTATATTGAAATTGCTTCGTTGTTGTAAGTTGCCATTTGCTGTTATTATTGTTGGTTTGTCGGGGTTCCCCTCACTGTATGGGTGTGTGTATGCGTGTATGTGTGTGAGTGTAATCATAACGGCTCGCTTGTTAACATGCTACATTAAATTTTTATCAAGAGCCATGGCAATAGAGCAGGCAGCAGAGACCAGTCCAAGATACCGCCACCATGCATAAATACATAAATATCTAAAATAATGATGATGTTGTTGTCATTGTTGTTGTTGTTGTTGCTGTTGATTCTTATGATTATTGTGGCATGCTTGCAATGTAGGATGATTAACACGGGACACAGCACAGAAATAGAGGCAAAAACAAGGAAAACAATAAACCGCTCACACAGAAAAAAAAATTGCTAAAAGCATTGAACAATGCCAGGCCACAAAATAATTCACATACATTACAAATAATCGTAATAATAATGGAGGACTCCATCGCCTCGTTACGCATACGCCGCATATGCGCATGAATTTCCTGAGGCCCCAATATCCAAAGCTGGACTAGTTAGACAGTTCAATGGGCGTGGTCAGAAGGCATACAAATTTCGCTTTATGAAATACAGAAAATTGATCTTATTACGGAAATATACAACAAATATTTTAAGCCCAATAAAAATAAATACTATACATATAAGAATATATAATTGCCCTTTAGATTGCTTTTGGCTGTTGCTGCTGACATATGCAAAACTTGTATAAATATTTCAGCAATTTTGTGCATTGAATTGCATTTGCCTGTCCTAACCGGCGATCCATATAGCATCCATTATCTGTTGTCGACCATTTTACAAAAGCACTCAGCATCAACTTGGCCAGTTTTGCATTTTAACTCTGCTGTGTCCCCTCCCCTTCCCTCCCCTCCACTCCACACTTCGTCGCACACTCAGCAACACGTTTTATCATTTAAACGCGGTGGGTCTGGGACGCCCACTCACCCACTCATCCAGGGGCGGACATCAACAGCGTGGGAATTAATATCAATGTCGTCGTTGCCGACGCTGTCTCTGTCACTTGATGCGTTTGCTATCAGCGCTCAGTTGCTGCACAGCCACCATGGCGTATGTGTAATGCCGCTTTTTCTATGGGTTTATTTTTGCTGCTTCTTTTTTTTTTTGCTTTTTATCAATTAAAAGCCACTTCAAAAGCGGAAAGTGTCTGTGTGCCGTTGACACACACACACATACAAAGACATACTGAAAACAGACAAACGCCCAAATAGCACATAAACATACACCCAGCACACACACACACACCCGCACATACTAGCCATGGTACGCTTTTGTTGTCGTCGGTTTGGTTTGTTGGACGCTTTTAGTTTTATCTCTCTGGCGAATACTTTTGGTGCCACATTTAGTCGAGTTCAAAACGACAAATGTGAATCGTTTGATACCCTACAAAATGGTCAAATAAAAGAATGGAATATTTATGTAATGGAATATTATGTAATGCTCTGTATAATAATACACATTTAAATTTATTTTTGAAAATAGTTTAAAATAATGAGAACGCTTCCAGCGTATTAAATTCTTTAAAAATTCTTGCACATTTTGTACAGGGTATTTAGTTGGACAAACCCAAACAGATCCCCCACTTTACAGTTTGGTTTTTGCATGACAATTGCGCAAAGCTTTTAACATGGGCTGGCAGATCCACCAGCAGAGTTTCACATGGAATTTTACTCTCTCCCCCAAATGCGGTTCAACGTTTTGGCGGCTTTTCGCTTTGACACAATCAACGAACCCCAAACGACGATCCCCAAATGCGGCGACCACGGCAACAGCAACAGCAACAACAACAACTACAACAACAACAACAACAACAGCAAAAGCAACAGCGTCGGCGTCCAGTCAAAGCTAATGACCGACAAAGCGTTTTGTATTATTTTCAATTTCATTTTCACTATGCGCTCTTCACCACTTCACTCCACTCCAGACCGCTCAGCTCCACGTTGCTATTGGCACTCCATTTAGAGCGGCCTCCGCCGCGCTATGCCATGCATTAAATATTATTAAGATAAGGCGGAGGGCGCTTATCAATCAGACGTCAGACGCACCGACACCGTTCGACCGTTAACGCAAACTACACAATTTGTAAAGGTACCGGAGGGGTGGAGAGGGAGAGAGGGTAGGGTAGCATTTAACAGTTGACTGGCTGACATGATTTTTCCATCATATTCATTGAAAGCAACTAGCGTATCTGAAGATAGCCGACAGTCGACAGACGGCTTTTAACCGAATGTGTTCGCTTTCAGTTAACTTTGATGTTTAAACTAACAATTCACATATAAGCTATATATTACGAGAGTCGAAAGTCAGATTCAGATTCAAGAGTAAATGTCGGTGTCACTGTCTGTGTCCGTCTCTTTTGTGCATCTGTCTCTGGTTATTTGCTCATTGAACTCTGGCGGCACATTTCCAAGAAGCCAATTGCTAAATCAACAAACACAAACAAACTCTGACGAGCAAAACAAAAACAAAAACAAAAACCTCGAAAAGTCATTACATATATCTTCTGATTAAGGCTCTCTCTTTCTCTCTCTTTCTCTCTCTCTCTCGCTCTCTGCCTTTTCTGTGGCCGCAAAATGCAGAAGCTACAAGCTAACAGCTTTTTATCTTTGGCACAGGCGGCATTGTTTTTGGCGGCCCAGGCCAAAAGCATCCACAGCCTCCAAAACACATAACAAAATGCAAAAAATAAGGAATAACAAAAAACAAAAAACCAGTTGGAACTGCTGTCCAGCCGTCGCCTGGTGCTGGGGCCAAGCCTTATAAGGTCGCTGGCATCTCAGGCGGCGACGGGGCAATAGGAATAGCAACGGCAACGGCGACCGCAAAGGAAAAGACAAAGGCAACGGCAACGGCCACTTCCTGGCTAATATTACGAAAATTGCTTAAAGAGAGTTTCGCTACGTAGGATCAGCCAAAAAGTGCAGCTCTGCAGGCCAGAAGACTGAAGCCTGAGCCTGTCAAGAAGTGGCTGTCTGCCTGTCTGCCTGCCTGCTTGGCTGCTTGGCTGCCATTGGAATCGCCTGTTGCCTCTACCGTAATTCACAACAACCACAATAATAACAAAAACAGTGCCAGCGGTAAGGCAAAAGTTGCGAAACTCGCACCACAGCCACAGTGGTGCAAAAAATGAAAATAAATAAAATAATAAATAAAATAATTAAAATAAAAATAGTAAAATTGTGATTTAAAATATTTTATAAATTACGAATGGATATTGTAAATTGAAATATTCTATCTAGCCTGCAATTTTTTCTTAGCTATTTTGCCAAAAGTCAATTTTTCAATTGTCAGAGCTCAGATAATGAGAAAGCATGTTAGATATTTAATTACTAGTTTTAAGAATATTCCGAAATACTATGTGTTTTACATCAATAAATATATAGTATATAGTTTGTTTCTAATTTGATATCTAACGAAAATAAATTAAACATATGTAAGAACAAAAATAATTTTACCAAATCATTTTTCACACGCTTAAACTGCATTTTGTGCCACTGTGCACGGCCTCTGTGTTGCCGAACTTAAAGCAAAAAGCGCATCTTTTGAACAGTGCGCAAAGCGCAGCTTGTCCCGCGGCTCAAGCCAGGCCCAGGCACACTCACACACACACACACGCACAGAAAGACGCAAGCGTGTGTATCTCAAAGATACAAAACAACGTACGCTCGTTTGTCCGTCTGCCCGTTCGTCTGTTTATCTGTCTGTCTGTCTGTCGATCGTCGGCTCTAAACCGCTTTTGTGTATGGCCGCCGAGAGATGCTTGGCATAGTTGGAAGCGCGGAACTGGTTGGAGCTGCGACCGCGACCGCGGCTGAAGATGAAGCCAAAAGAGCTGCTGGGAGCTGTAGATGGAGGAGTCGCTGCCTTGCAACGCGCCGACGCCGCGTCGTTTGCCGCTCTCAGTTATTATTATTTTTGTTTGTGGCGGCGACGACGACGACTCGTTGTTGCTGTTGTTGTTTATCAACGTGAGGGCTTTAAAAGGTTTTTGTGGCATAGCAGCTGCCTCTGCCTCAACCTCAACCTCGCGGCACATCTACCTCTACCTGCAACAGGTAAGAAATTTTCGCTCGCTCGTTCGGCATTTCAATGTGTTTTGCTCTTCTCTTTACGTTTTTGTTTTTCTTTTCATACATATATATTTTTTTTTCGTTTTTGTTGTTGCTGCTGCTGCTGCTGCTGCTTTTGCTGCTTTCTTTGAAGTTGCATACTTCGGCGTGCCTTTGGGTTTCCTTTGAATTCTACTCTGGCTGCCTGCATCTGCAAGCAATTAGTGTATGGGGGCTTGTGGTATGCCAGGGTTACCTCTCGATCCCTGGGCCTGGGTTCAAAGTGTTGCCCTTGCATTTAATTGATGCAGTAATTGTAAGCCATGCTCATCCCTCTTCTCCCTCTGCCTTCTCCCCCAAACGTTAGGCAGCAAAACGTTTCCACTGAAGTGCCACAAAATGAAAAAAACCGAAATGCAACAACAACAACAAAAAGTACATTGATTGATTGATGTTTCTCAAGGCGACGTTTTGTTTGTGCAGAAAGGTCGCCTCAAGATTGGCCGCCACTTGGGAACCCTTTTCGGTTTGTATTTATTTATGATTATGATACTGTTTTTTTTTCTGTTGGTTGTTGTTTTCTTAGCCAATATCTTGGCAAAGTCGTGGAGTCTCTGCCCAGTTCTATTGATCACGAATTCGATCTCTTTGCGCGTGTACATATATAGAGAATTCTCCCTTTGGTTTCTTCTGCATCTTCTGCCTCTACCCTAAACGCATTCTCCGAGCACTTGGCCGGTGCTCTTTGGGTTTTCCATTTACTATTTATTTTTTCGTGCGTCGTATTCTTTTGATGTTTTGTGAGTTGCTGTTGCTTTTGTTGTTGTTGTTGTTGTTGTTGTTGTTATGGATTTTCTACGTTCTATTTTTGTGTGCCTTTTTTCCTCTGCCGACCACAAGCGAACGCCGCCTAGTTCTGTGTATCTTGCAGATAAAGAACGCAGCGCGCTGTCGATTGCCTACATTTTCCATTCGCCGTTGTTATTCTCGTTGCTTTTGTTGTCGTTCTCGTTTCTGTTGTTGTTGTTGCGCGTAATTATTGGAAAAGGATGTGGGAGAAGCCCTTGACTGAATGAATCTTCAAATTTATTTCTGAGACGGCAGCAATGAGTGCCCTAGCACTAGGTTACAGAATTAATCTGTTCGTTTTTTTTTTGTTTTTTTTTTTATTTGTTGTGCATTTTAGTTGTTTTTTCTGCATTGAATAAGGGAAATTGATGATAAATCTAGTCATATAGCATGACTTACATTTGGAAAAATTTAAATATGTTTTTTAAGTTTTCATTCATGCTTGGTAAGGTTTAATTTTTATGATACTTGAATTTGTAACTGCTTACTTGTACTATCTAATCTTTTTTGTAATCAAAACAAAAAGCAATATTAATAAGAAACAAAAAAAACCAAAATAAAAAGAAAAATTCTTTAAAAAAGTACAAGTTAAACTTGGGAACGTTTGCTATAAAAGCATATGTACATTAATGTTTACATACAATTTGATTTGCAACTTATTTTCAAAAGGTTGAAATTCGTACATTTTGTTTTGTTGCTGTTTGGTATAAATTTCTTGGAAATTACTGAAATAACAAAACATTTTTTTTTTTCTTAGCTAATTACTGCTACGACAGCTGTACATAATTTTTGCATAAGTAAGCTACTTTTAATATGTATAAAAGTATTTGTCAAACATTTGTCGTGTGTCAAGATATACATAAAAAAAATAAGTAACGCCTTCTAAAATATTTACAGATGTTTTTGTGTAGTTTATTTCAATAAATGTTCAAATTTAAGTTTAAAGATTTATCTCTACACATGTCAACTATTTTGGAGTATATTTAAGTTTCTTTTTATAGGTTTTTTAGTTTGTAGATAGATGTTGAATTCAGTTAAGTTGGTTTACCTGAGAATTGTTTATAGCCGCCGAGTATCTTGTGTTTCCACCATTTGACAATATTGCCCGCCATCTCTGCTGTGTGTTTTTAGGTGCAACAACAATTGTTGTTGTTGGGTTTGTGTTTTGCTTTTGTTGGCAATTTACGAGCCTGTAGCGACTGTAACTGTAAATGTTGCTTTGGCCAAAATGTTTTACGGCCTTTGTGGGTGGGTTATCCTCGTTTGTTACTGTTATTTTTGCTGTTGCTGCTGCTGAGACTAATACACTTGCTCTCAGGTGCCACGGCGCAACGTGGGGACCTTAATTTGTATCTGGCATTATTTTTGGGTCGGCCAGAGACGTGGCGGGGGCACGTTAAGGTTGGATCGTAAAACTTTTTACAGCCGTGATATGCTGCATTTTAGTTGAATTTTGCGCATATTGTGCGTCTTTTTCCCTCTCGTTCTCTTCGCGTCTCTCTCTATTTTGGTGTGTGTTTGGGTGTATGTATTTTACAGATACGTTTTTGACGTAGCGCGCGTAATTTTAATTGTAAATTTTTTGTTGTTGTTTGCGCGACGCGACGTAAATAACTTGGCGAATGAACACCAACAACAACAATAACAACAACGCCAACAACTGCAAAATGCTAAAGCGCAAAACACGATTTGTATTTCCAAATGCGAACGGCGACGTTGACTGCGACAGCGACGGCGACTGTGACGGCGACTGCGATGTTGACAGCGTATTTTTGGGGTGTAGCTGTTGTTGTTTATGTTGCTGTGGTTGTTTTTGTTGCGGGGCGGTTTTGTATTTAACGGCACTTGCTTTTCGCTGCAAACAATGCACACCGAACAAATTTCAAATATTTCAGCTTAATTTTTGTCTGAAATCACTTTTCATATCGAACTTAATTCACTTTACACACGAATTCCCAGTCAGTTGCTGTGTTTATTTATGTTTTGTTAAGGACGCACGTTTGCCTCGCGTATCTTCCAGAAAAACACGACACTAACAACGCGCTACATATGCGAGCGTCTCGCAGCTCACGTCTAACTCGATAGGCGTACAGAAACGAACTGAAAACACGAAACACAAAACGGCGCCTTCGACTCGTATCAAAACAAAATATGGCACTGAGCAGGAGAGCGACTCTCCTCTTGTGTTGTTGTCGTTCACAGTGTTCACAGTGCGCAACGCATGGAAACGGAACGTTGCTCGCTGTAAGATTCTGTAAGTGCAAACGCTGTCTCTGTTAACATGCGATATTATACAATACGGGAAGAGCGGCTTCGGCTTCTGTTAGCCGTAACATACAAGCAATGCTGCTGTTAACATGCATAAATACAACAGTCGTATGTTCGGCATTGACATTTATTTTATTTATTTAAGAGCTGACAATTAAGAGTTACGTTTGCTCTTCTGCACTGTGGCAGTGTGCTTAATACCCTGTACACATAAAACGCTGTAAGAGAGAGTAACTCTACTGGGAAGTAATTATAAACACACATGCTTACTACATACGAATATTTGTAAATAAAAATAATATATTAAATTCAAATGCAAACCTACATTTTGGTATATATTCACCTTACATTTTGCACAGGTAAACTAAAGTTTATATAATTATATGTATGTCTGTATGTGTACGCATAATATCCCATTTTAAGTTCAATCGCTCCGCATTGAAATTTGATTGTTTTTTAATATGAAAGGATCAGTGGTCAGGTCTTCAGTTCTTTTGCTTCTGAGTAGAAAAGCTCAGTTATTGCTGTTGTTTTCGTCTTTGTTGTTGTTGTTGTTGTTGTTAATGCCGCCGCCTGCTGTGCTCGACATCGGAGCAATTACCCAACAGCAGCCGCCAAAAACTTGCCCCAGCCCCAAGACGCAAACCCGACGATAATAACAGAGCAACCAGAATCCTGAATTACGCTGCAAATACAAAAAACTAAAAAATGAGAAAAAAGAAACAACAACAAAAAAGGCTTCTCTTTGGCAAGTGGAGAAGCTGGCGGTACCACAAATCGTCGGCAACGGCGGCTTTGTGCGTCCAGAGGCCTCAATCCCAAAGCCTGAGGCCGGCATTGGCATCGACATCGGCACCATCACCAGCACCAGCATCAGCATCAGCACCAGCACCGACACCGTAAACGTTCCGCATTGGTATAATGGCGCTGTAATTGAAGAAGAACACGCGATCGCAGCGGGGACCGCTAAAGGAGAGACCGCCTCTCTAGCGCAGCCATGGGACAGTGGAAGGGTTTCTTGGCTGTCGGGTCTTTGGGTATACTTTGGGTTTGGGTTTGGGTTTTGGTTTCGTTTCCTGCAGCGCCTTTGTTCTGGCTTCTTTTGCGTCAACTTCATCATCGTGCACATTATTATTTTGCATGATCATGATCATGTTCATCATCAGCATCATCAATGATCCATCGCTAGTCGTCTTAATTTCATGCCGTTCCTTTGTATAATTTTACCCCCTACCTAAATTCCATCTCTCTCCATTTCCCTCTCTCCTCTCCGCCCTCTATCCATCTCTTTTCGCCCTTTTGAGATGCGGGCAATTTTTGATTGTTCCCTACGCTCATTTAACCTACTACAAGCTTTATGATTGATGTCGGTTCAATGTCTGTCCTGCTCTGTTTTCAGTTCCAGTTTCCCCCTTCTGTCCGCCTTCCTGGCTGCTGCCAGTTATTGATTTATGTTTTATGTGCTCTGTTAAAGTTCGCACAATTTTCGCAATGCGTTTGACAAAAGTTGATGAACAGTCTGTCGTCTGTCCTCTGACGTCTGTCATGTGTCCATCTTATTTCCCAGCCCTCCAAAGCAGCCTCGCAAATGTAATTACCTAAAACGGGCGCAAACTGTGGGCGTGAATATGTCCGAATGGCCCTGCAGCCGGTTAGGTCATTTCGATAGGGTTTTTAGCACTCCAAACACACGACGAGGAGGACTGAGTGGTGGCCATGGCAACTGGCACTCTAATTGACATGGGCTGTAGCCTCAACGGGTAGGAGGGGAGGGGAGGAAGCAAACGTCGGATGGCAGATATGTGTGGCAGTGATGAGGTACTGTGGACCCTACTTGTTGCGGGGACTTCATTAGGCTAGATGGCATTTTATAATTACTTTTCGAAAGAAAATTAGTTGGGAAAACCGATAGGATTATGCTTATATCCCTAAGTAGATTAGGCAAATAGACAAGAAAGTACATACATATAATTAATGTTATTTAATAAAACCCCCTAGTTGAATTCATGAAAATCGCATAGAAAGGCATAAAGGAAGAAAGCGAGTGGGTTGTTAATGTGAGAGGAAGATACTCAAGAAATGTAAGATAAGCAGATTAGCTAGACAGGTAGGCAACGAGTAAAAGCTTATATTATAATAAATAATACAATGCATGAAAATTGCATAGAAGGGCGATATCTCAAAGGTAGAAGACCATTGAAATTGATATTAATTTAAAACAAATAAGAATGCTTAAGTCGGGAGCAATCGACCCGGAGATACCGTGAACCCAGCTGACGTTAGAAACGGATGGACGGACGAAAAGACGTACAGACGTACAGACGGGCATGGTCCTAATCAAGAATATATATACTTTATAGGGTTGGAGATGTTAAATACATGTTCACAAAACCATTATACAATGTTTACCAATTTTCAAAGGCTATGATAACCGGAATCACTTGATTTCATACAGAAAGACAGTCTGGTCTAGCATATGTATATTGTCCACATATATTCGCTGTTTCATTGACTTTCTAATTATTTTCATGAGCAGAAGGCATAACATTCACCATCGTTAGTTAAGACTATTCTAGCAGTTGTTAGATTCTTCTCAAAGATAGATTTAGAGCACTAATGATGCACACATTCGGGTATTTGATTATTTTATGACTCGATCTTAAACCTTGGCGTATTAAGCCATAGGCTTGTATGCAATCGTATATGTTTTTAATACCCTAGCTAAACTGCTGGCATCGTGTTTTTGGCATCGTTAATCTCGCCATAAAGTTGGACACCCTCCCTGTAGCCTAATCGCTTAAAGATGAACCGCTGGACATGTTGTGGACTATTGAAGTCTTGTAACCGAAAATCGTAAAATCAAAGAAAGGCGGCAAAAAATCAGCCCGAAAAAAAGCTCATAAAATGTGGCAGCAAACCGAATGGCTTCATTTTGTTGAAAATTGGTTTTTGGGTGTGTGTCTCTGTGTGTGTTGTGTTTTGGATACATCTTTAACGATTTCGGCCTAATAAGCAACAATTGGTCGCTGCTCTCACCAAACCAATCAATAGAAGAACTTGAACAACGATTTCCGCTGATGTAGCAAACATTTTTTTTTATTTTATATTTTTTTTAATTTTTTTTTTTTTGAGTAGGAGTTGCATATATGTATATGCAATGCGAGGGGCGCGTTTATCAAAATTAATTGGAAATTTTCGTTGATTTTTAACGACTTCTGCGTAAAAGTCATTTGGAAAATGAGCCAGAGACAACAGACATCAAACGGGGCACATGTTGTTGCACAGCCTTAAGAGATCTTTTTGGCTATGTGGAATGCTTCGGCTCGGCTGTCACTTTAATGGCCTTACAATATAATTTCCTGTCAAGAAGCAGCCGGACGGACCCAAAGACAATTCATAATTGCTTTCGAAAATTTGTTTATAAACGCACTGGGCGCCCCAATCTTATATCAGTATCCCTCCCCCCTCTATCCACTCCCCCGGCTGACGACAACTTCATTTGAATTTTATGACAAGCCTGGCATAAATATTTATGACCAGCACTTACAACAAAGTTAATTTATTTAATAGTTGCATGCGTACATTGTTTCTATAAATTTTTCGATTTTAATTTGAATTTCGAGTGTCCAAAAAACGTATTATAAAATATTTCGTTAATTTTTGAGAAATATTTTTTAATGAGCACAACAGGCAGTAACTGGCGCTGTGACGCAATCTGCGGCATGTATCTGCGTATCTAATTTATACCCCACACATAATTTATTGAAAATATGTTTTTTTTGTCGTTTTAATTTTACTTTTTTTATTTGTTAAATTTTTGTTGCTTCGCTTGGCTGCACCCTCCAAAAATGTTAGCTATAAAAATAAAATGCCCGAATTGTTGATCGGCACTCAACAATCAAAATATACAAAAAAAATTATTCAAACTAATTGAAATTTACGAGAATCTGTTGTTGAGCACGAAATCAATGAAATGAAGATGATTGGAAATATTTTTCAATCTTAGAAATAATAATGTTTTCAAGGCAATAAATTAAATATTGCTGTGTGATTTTTAAGTTTGGAAAAAGTCAAATTGCACAGGAAATAAAATATTATATTTATTAGTTTATGTATATTGGAGATCAAATTAATAAAAACATGTTAGAAGATTAGTCATATTTTTAATTCCTTGCTTTTCTAATTATTAAAGAGTTAACAATACTCAAATTAAAAATGAAATAAATAAAATAATATAAAATTTGTAATAAATCAATTTTTTTTAATAGGAAAACCATTTTGCAGACTAGATATGATAAAAAATATATATAAATTTTAGTTATGTACTAGTTCTCATATATTGGCCAAGCCTTTTACTCGAACTTATTTGAACTACACTCAGTTAGCCTGGCAAAAAAATTAAGTTTATTACTTGGACTGGTTGCTCTATTCAACCGTTAGCCATAAATAATTTATGCATTTTCATAGCCAAAAGTAAGCTAATATTCATATAAATATATATTAAGTTTTCGCCGTAAATTATAGAGAGGCGCTCTAAGGCCAAGCCAAATAAAAATGAAAATAAAAATCATTTTTTAAAAGTGCGGCCACAAAACACTGCAAGGCGTTGCCACAGTTACAGCCACAGTGCCCCATGCCCAACCCAACCGAAACTCAGAGCCCGAGACGCAGACTCTGAGCATAAACCCAGCCCCGAACACAATCGCCAAGCGATGTGGCAGCCTCTCGCGCCTCTCGCGTCTGTCTTTATCCGACTGTCATGGATAATGATCAACCGTTGGCCACCGCCTTTGCCTTTTAATTAAACGCTGAAGCCGCGGCCGCAACGGCAGTTGGACATGAGGACGGGACGGAACGGACAGGGAAGGCCGCTGTTTGAGTCTTCAATCGTCTACGAGTCGTGCAGCTTGCATTCGTCGTCGTCGGCTGACTCTTTGACGCTTTTCTTTCGATGTCATACACCGAAAAAGCGCGAAGCACGAGAGAGAGTGTGTATATGTGTGTGTGTGTGTGTGTGTGCGGTATGATAAAGCGGGGGCATACCGAACAACACAGAGGTTGCCGCCTCATTCAGTTGTTCATGCGCACATCACTCAACGGACACGCAGCATTCAAGGCGGCCGCAGCCAAGACAAGAACCCCCCAGTTGAGTGGCCATCCAGCCATATTCATCTATCAATCCATCCATCCATTCCTCCATCCATCCATCTGTCCATGCCCGACTCTCGAAAATCAATTTTCTGCTGGGTTTTCAAAGTTTTCTTTCTTTGTAGCACATCTTTCCACATTTTATTATTTTTAACAGAAAAAAAACGAAACGAGAAAAAAAACAAATGAATACAAAATTTTAATTTCTTTAACGTAAAAAATCGATTTGTTGTGCAATGCGAGACACAGACAAACCGACCCCAACTGAAAGACTCCAAGACAATGCCAACACTTATGCATATGACCATATGAATATATGTATATTCCCCACGTGGCCTATGGAGCTTATTTGTAATATTTTGTGAATACACTTTTGAATACGAACTAATGAATAACTGCGGACATGTACTGAAATGCTAATCATAACGTTAATCTGGCAAGAAAGTCTTCAAGGTGACGATTGTATATTATTTATCATTAACAAATTTATATTTTGCTTAATATTCGTTGTGGGTTCCTTAAACTTTTGATAGTATACAATTCAATAATGGAAACTAGTATTTTTTTAAAATAGTATTTTTTTTTTCATATTAACAATCATTCATTTAAATTTTCTTTGAGATTTTACAATAAATATTTTAATAAAATAATGAAACGAAATTTAATATCAGATTTTATAATTTTTAAAATTTAATTTATGTATAGTAATTATTTTGTTGGATTTATAGTTTTATGATAATCCCCTTTTGCAGTCAATAAATAATTTCAAAAAATATTTTAAAATAATAATTTTAAATCCATATTTTAAGTTGTTTGTCAAAATTATTCAATGAACAAAGAGTTCAATATGAAGTATTATTCTACATTATCATCTACATGAAAATACACATTCATTTGAAATCCCCCTCGCAAAATGAGGAGCGGCGCCTCTGTGTCATACAATTGGTTCCCTCTACTCTTCAAGTTTTTTTTCGGGCTTTTGACTGGGCGTTAATGACTTTTGCGGCTGGTCTTTTTTTTTATTTTTTGTATTCATCTCAGCGAAGCCCCAGACAGATTTTTTCATCGATGTCGAAGACAACAAAAAAAAAAACAACAAAACAAAGCGCGCTTTTTGTTTTACGGTTGAGAAAGAGTCGAAAATAAAACGCGCTGTGGGGTTAGTCCGAAGATATTTTTTAATAAGTTTTAAATTCACTGCCTCAGTTTGACTAATTTCAATTGTCGAAAATTAATTGAGGTAGCTGAAGATATCTGGGGGTAAGTCCCCAGACATGTATTAAGTTCCCAGTGTCCGTGCTGTAAATCTTGACTGTGCACACCCACGACTGCGTCTCCATGTGTGCCACTCCACTCCCTCTGCCCCTCTGCCACTTCTCCTATATGTTAATAGCCTTATGCGTCACTTGCATCCTGAAGCATTGCAATCCGCCTGCGTTTGTCTGCGTGGGCGTTTCCTTCTCGGTCTCTATACTCATACCCCCCGTCCGCCCTGCCGCCTTCCTACTGCCTGGCTGACTGTTGTCTTGCGGCTTTCTGATTTATAACATTGTTTACACGGCACGCCAAAAATTTGATTTACTAGCCGCTGGTGCTGGCCACACATGGGCCCATTTGATTGTCATAACTCACGACTCACGCATGCGCAGATTCCGAAATCCATTCAAAACTCGAACTGATGATGAATGATGAAGATATATGGAAGGTGTCCGCATAACTCCAGGAGTGTTTAATAGCCGATAACCGCCGTGTGGGATTTTAGTTTTAGGATATTCAAGAGTATACATAGATCATGATGTGTGCTTATTCCTAAAAAAACAACTTTCTGACCTTAACGCTTGAGGATGTCAATTCTGGAAAAGTTGACATTATTTTCCTACTTACAACAAATATAAATATAATAAAGGAGTATTTCTAGACTTTAAGCTCTATAAGATGGCATAAATTGTTTATTGATTTTTCAATATTAAATGTAAATAAATTTTTACATTGCATATAAGTCAATTTAATTACATTAATAAAATATTTCAGTTGTTTTGATATAATTATTATTATTATTTAAAATAATTATTTAAGCAATTCGATCACGGATCGTCCATATTTAGTTATATAATGCATAAATACTTAAGATTAAATACTTGTCAATTCTTCCAAATACAACAAAATAAAATATATTTATATATCGCTTTTGCAATACATTAATGCAAAATTGGCCAGATTTGATGGTTCGTAAAGAATACAGTTAATGCGAATCCTACCAATATTAGCCGCATTGCTCGCTCACAACACAATTGCGCACTCAAGACTTGCATTATAGCCAACTGACTGACCAAAATGAAAGAAACCAACCCGCCTGCTCCCCCTGTTCAGACCATATTTTGACGTGTTTCACATACGCATTTCTCTGAATTTGTTGGTTGCATTTTGGCTTGGCTAACGAAGGAGGGTTTTTGTTGTTTGGATGAGTGGAAAGGCAACTTGAAAGTGCCGTCGAACAGTCGAGAGCTGTAGGAGAGCAGGAAATGTACGAGTTTCCGCAAGGAGCAGTCGCCTGAGAGGGTTGGGGTGCGGGACGAAACGGGAACGGGAACGGGAACGGGGCGTTGCTTGCATCCGTTGCAGCAGAAATGTGTGCCTGTTAGATGCAGATAACAGGCATATATGTTGTCAAGATTTGCTTTGATGTCTTTTTCATGTACCGACCAAGCCGAACCGAACCGAACCGAAACAAACCGAACTGAATGGAGCCGAGGGACGGGAGGCAAGGGGCGCCGCTTTTGGGTGCGGCCGCTTTGTGTCCATCTCTGTGTGGGTTGACAACAATTAAAAAGTGACGGGCCGCATTGACGCGGGGCGGGGCGGGGCCTGGGGTGTGGCATCGGGCTGCCAACTTAAGTAGGCAGCAAATATATTTATCTGCAGCAAGCAAATCTCCGACTCTCTCTAAACATTTCAATTGCCTATGTTTATGAAGAAAAAATATAAAAATAAAATAAAAAGCCCACCGCCCACCCACCAAGAGGCAAAGCTTGAAAACGCTTTGAAGTTTAGTCCATCGTCTATGTCTCTGTCTGTCTAAGTGTATCTGTATCTATATCTGTCTGTGTATCTGTATCTGTCTTTGTTTTATTTTTGGACCAATTTTTATTAGCAAAGGGTTGGCCAAACGCTTTGAAGTTCAAGTATAGCGACTGAGCATTGGTATTTAGATTTGTTTATCTATATATAAAATATATATACATAATTTATATATATACACTTAGAGAAAATATCAAAGAATTTTCTACAGAAAATTAACTCCAAGCAAATAAATTACTTCAAGAAGGATTTCTTTAATGAAAATTTGAAGAATATAAAACTCTCTTAATTTTGTGATCGCACTTGAATTAAGCACACTATTTTCTTTTGAGTGTACATACTTATTTTGTATGTCGGTACGATGTGCACATCAAACATTAATACACGAAGCGTCGTCAAGCGTCACAAATTGAAATATCACATCAATTTGCCATGCGGCCGTCGCGCTTTGTAATAAAAGTAAATAATAATTTAATAAAAGCCGCAAAAAGCATTTAACGCTGCCGGCAAAGAACAAAGGCAAAAGGCAAGAGCCAAAGCCAAAGCCAAAAGGCCGCCGCCGACAACAGCTGGCGATTGGCGGACGGCAATGGAGACAGCGGAGATGGAGATGGAGAGATGGAGATTCAGATATTCGTACCTCGCATCCGCAGAGCGCGCGAGCGCCCTCTATGTGTCAGTCATTCAAGTGGCTTTTAAACCGCCGCGCATGCGCTCTGCAACTTCCCCCTCCCCTCCACCCCATCCCATCCCATCTACCGTTCCGTTGGCTTTGTGTGTGGTGCGGACGGCGACCGCTTCAAATTGATTTGAACGAGCGCAAAAGCTTCGGACAGTTGATAAGAGCGAGCCGACAGCAAAGTTTTCGCACGGGTGGCAGCGGACATCCACAAAACGACAGGCAGACAGTCAGACAGACAGACAGGCAGAGTGACCGGTCAGCTAGCCAGTCAACTATCCCGCAATTCGAATGCGATGGCGGCACATCAAAAGGTGCAGGCCACAGACGCCTTCGGGCCAAGCTAAAATGAGCACATGCACATCAAACTGTGCTGCGGATGCGGGGCAAGGCTCGGTGTCTGTTGGCTGGACAGACACACTGTGTGAGATGGCGCGGGCGAGATCGATGCAGTACCTCTCTCGCTGGTTGGCTAATCAAGCAATATCATCAGCATCCAAAGCATTAACAGTTAGCTGGCCACACGTGGCAAACACATTAGTTGGGCAAATGACTAGCCCAAATATGTGCACAAAAAATTAATAATTAATTATCAATTACTATTGAATACGTTTTATTAGTTTTATTATTTTATAATGCCTAAAATGATATTTTAATTGATTTGTACATTATATTTTTTTTTACGTTAGCACCTATTGTTGACCTTTATTAATCTTGATTCTTTAATTGAAATTTTACTCGATTAAAATAAAATAAAATAACAACTTGTTAAATACAATGGTATAAATATTGATCATTTCTTATACATATTTTAATTCTACATTAATAGCCACAGCTTTAAATTAGACAAAAATACTTATTATGATTTTTGTATTTAAATAAATAAATTTTGAAATTACAAATTTTTGATATTTTAGAAAATTGTAACTTTATTTAAGTACCAAATTTGTTTTTCGAGTGTACTGGATTCCTCCACTTTTTTCTCATTTTATTTTGATTTCTGATGCTCCTCTCAGGTTGATTCCTCACTTGCGTATCCCCTTACTCTGTTGTATCTTTTTTGTTGCGGCTGCAACAGCTGCCACTTTGTTGTTGTTGTTGTTTTTTTTGTGGACTTTTATGCAAATTTTGTTGTTGTTTTTGTGTGTCACCGAAATCTGAAATTCTGTTCGCAGCGATCGATAATGCAAATGGAAACAACAGCTGGACACATTTTACAGATACATACACTGTATAGATACACATACAGATACAGATACACAACTGTATCTGCAGGTCTCACACTACACGTATCTATGCAATCTGTACTTTAATTTGTGAATTATGAATTTGAAATTCATAGCTGGCCCTTATTTAAAATGAGACTGCCGCCTGCTGTTGTCCTGCAGGGTCCTGTTTGCCGTCTCAACAAACTTTGTCCTTTTGCTTGTTGCGTAACTCAAAAGTAATTAAATTGCAAACTGCACACAACAGAATATCATTGGGTAAAACAGAGGGTGGCGGGGGGCGTGGCACAGACACAAAATACATATATGTTGGATGTGCGTGGGATTTGGCCAGGCAAAAGTCAAGTGTTGCAACTACAAAGTGTTGAAAGGGAATGAAGCGAGCTGAACAACAACTGGCAGCATGTTGACAGCATTCTCTTTTGGTGCGGGGTGCCCCGCCTTCTCGCTGTTGTCCATGTCTGGGCAAAGTTATAGTTATGATGATTGTTGATTTACAGTTTTAAGTTGCACAGTTTCTGCTCTCTGTGCAGCTCCCTTTGTGGGCGCATGTAGCATGCAATTAATTTTGTTGCATGCACTTCAAAGGCGCCACAAGCCGCTACGCATATTGCAACTGAATAGGCTACCCGGCTCTGACGCTCTGGGCCTTTGATGCACCCTTCCCTGTACACCCCACCCCCGGTCGCATTTGTCACCAGCACCGACCGCTGACAGCCGCGCTAATGGTCGTTGCCTGGGCCTCGATTTCGATCTGTGTTCCCAGCGGTAATCTGAGACCTCTGGTATGTCAAAATGCCTGCGCTTGACTGCATTGGGCTGTCAATGTCACGACTTGACTCGGCTCTTTTGTGGTTGACATCTGCTGCCTCCTTCCAGGCTTTCCGTCAGCCAACTCCTCTTAGCCACATTCGCAAGTGCGGCTTTCATGAGCGCCCGCTCGACCTTCGCATTGCTAATGCTTTATTAGCTCTTGACAGCGTAAGTTGAGCTGCACAGGACACGTGGAATTGCTAGATTCATAGTTCAATCCGGGTATCATATTTATAATCTACCTTCTGATTGATTTTACCTTGGAATGAGCCGAAGAGGCGGCTCAACGTACACTTGGAAAAAAACACAAAGAATTTCTAGTACAACAAGTAGATTGCTCTAGTCGGGACCTCCCGACTAGAAGATACCCTGAACCCAGAATTTAACACATACACACAAACTCTCGGCACTTAATGAGTATTGAGGTGGTTAAAAATTAAACACAAAATTTGATTGGCAATCACCAGCGAAAAATAAAATATGCCACGCCGGGAATCGAACCTGGGACCCACAGCTTCAGTTGCAAAACTCTTATCGACGGCACCACATTCCCATTTAATTTCTCCTATAATATAAAATAACTTAACCATTTAAAAAAAAAATCAAGGAAATGCTAAAAAAAATTCTACTTTTGTCATAAAAATGATATATATTAATAATAATTATTGATTATTCAAAAAAGAAAATATGTATTTGTACACTTTCCCACGCGGGATTCGAACCCGAGCCCTCGAACTGTTGTGATAAAATTTAGTTTTACTAAGCCTTAGCTTAGTCGTAACTTTGCAAAACTCAACCGATTTTCATGGTTCAGATGAATTCTACATTTCAGTTTAAAAATAAAATTTTTGGTCCAAATTCATCTCAAAAATGTTCGAATATATACCCTAGTGTTCACTTATAAGGATAGGTCTCAACTTTCCCCAGTCGTAACTTTGGCAAAACTCAACCGATTTTGATGAGGGTGGTCTTTTTGTTCATGGATCGGTATCTAAATTAATTCTACATTTCAGTTTAAAAATAAAATTTTTGGTCCAAATTCATGTCAAAAATTTTCGAATATATACCCTAGTGTTCCCTTAT
>SCDY01001112.1:0-36595 GCA_004143825.1 Drosophila micromelanica
GTGTGTGTGTGTGTGTGTGTGTGTGTGTGTGTGTGTGTGTGTGTGTGTGTGTGTGTGTGTGTGTGTGTGTGTGTAGTTTATTGTTGTTAATAATTTACATGACTTGTCTATAGCGTAGTGTAAACTCAAAACTAATTTCGCACAACGCACACACGCTCATTAAAGAAAAAGAGGCGAGCAAGAAAGTTACGAGAGAGGATCAACCTATGCCTGTATTTATAGTGTATATATTTGTGTGTGTGTTTTTTTGTTTGTTGTGTATCGCAATTACTTATTCGCCGCCTTGGCCTTCTTCTCATTCTCGGAGGTGATTTTGTTCTTCAAGTGATCCTTGTAGTCCAAAATGCCGCCCTTCCATTTGGTCACCGTCTCCTTTTCGCACACCCAAATCTCCTCGGCCACCTGCAATCAATTCAAATCAAATTAGAAATAATAATTAGAAGCAAATTTGGAAGCTTACCTGATTGATCAGACGGAAATCGTGACTAACTAGCACCATGCCGCCATCAAAATCGTTGATGGCATCCGCGAGAGCATCGATTGTCTCCATGTCCAAGTGATTGGTCGGCTCGTCAAGCAGCAGCAGGTGCGGCACCTGCCATGCCAGCCAGGCAAAGACGACGCGACAACGCTGACCATCCGACAGCTGCCTGATGGGGCACACCTGCTGGCGGCCAGTCAGCCCATAGCGTCCGATTATCTTGCGCATCTCCTCCTTCTCCTTGACATCGGGAAAGGCGCGCATCATGTACTCGAGCGGACTGGCGTCCAGATCGAGCAGCTCATGCAGATGCTGATGGTAGCGCGCAATGCGCAGATGCGAATTTTTGCGTATCATGCCGGATGTGGGCACCAAATCCCCATACAGCAGTTTCAGCAGCGTCGATTTGCCGGCACCATTGGGTCCCACCAGCGCGAGGCGCGTGTCCAGATCAATGCCAAACTCGAGGTTCTTGTAGATCCAAGGTGTCTCATCGTTGTACCGGAAGTTCACATTCTGTGAGCAAATCGAGCGAGTTTTAGATTTGATTTAACTTATAGGATCTATCCTATCTTGCACTCACCTGCACCATAATAACGGGCGGCGGCACCTTGCCGCACGAGGGGAAGTAGAAATTCAAGATCTTGTCATCGGTGACCTTCTCGGTGAGACCCTGGGCGACCATTTTGGCCAGCGTCTTCTCCTTGGACTGGGCCTGTCTGGCCAGCTTGGCGGAACCGTGACCGAATCGGGCAATATAGTTCTTCATGTGCGCTATCTGATCCTGCTCCCAGTTATACTGTTTCATTTGATTCTCGAGCAGTTCCATCCGAGTGCGGACAAACGCCTCATAGTTGCCGGTATAGTACTTCAGCCGCTTGCTGGTCAAGTGGATGATGTTCGTGCAGACGCCGTTGAGGAAGTCCTGCGAGTGCGATATCAGCACCAGGATGCGTTTATACGTCTTCAGCTCCTCCTCCAGCCACACACAGGCATCCAAATCCAAATGGTTCGTCGGCTCATCCAGCAGCAACAGATGCGGCTTCACAAACAAAGCGCGCGCCAGCGCAATTCGCATGCGCCAACCACCTAAACACAAAAAATGATAGAAATGGAAGAAAAATTAACATGAAAAATTACCAAAAAGAAAAAAAACAAATATATTTTTGACCATCACAATTTGACAGAATATTGTTTATACGTTAAAGCCATTTAAAGCCTTCAAATTGTGAATTTAAAATTAAATTTATATAATTTATATGGGAGCTGTATAATTAACTTATCTGATTTATTTTAGAAGCAAATAGAAAATTCTAATTTATAAATTTGGTTTACATATTAAAAAAAAAAAACGTTTTCATATAAAATGCCAATTTTTAAATGATTTTTCCTATAAGTTATTTCTAAGCTGTAAACTTTCGACTTTGGAAACCTGTTTATGAGCATAGAAATACTTATAATCGATCAGATCAGATCAAATCAAAGTTGTTCATACAAAAACCGAATGTTCGTATGATATAGAAATTCAATTTCAATGGGATATCAGACTTACGTTAACAGTATATATGGGTTATAAGTTTGTGTTTAGTTGAGCTATCTTGGAAAAGAAAACAGGTTTTTCTAGAAAAAAAAACCCGCAACTATTATTCCTAGCTAAAAGATATTATTTTATAGATATATTATAGACTCGGCTAACCCAAATATAATACATAGGCTGCTTAGAGCAGACAATTATTCTATTGCGTATTCTCCTCCCCTGCTCTCTATTCCCTAATCGATCGCCTTACCTGAGAAGTCCTTGGCCTGCTTCTGTTGCATGGCCTTGTCGAAGCCGAGACCGTGAAGGATGCGGGCCGCTTTGGCCTCTGCCTGGTCGGCGGACATGTCGTCGAGACGTTCGTAGATATCGATTAGCTGCTCCTGGGCATCGTCCTCATCGCTCATGGCCAGCTCTTCGGCCAGCTTCTCGAGCTTGATGCGCTCCTCGTCCACCTCCATGACGCACTGGAGCGCACTCTTCGAGCTCGCGGGTATCTCGCGCGTCAAATGGAATATATCGATGTGCGGCGGTATGGGCACCTCGCGTCCGCCGAGCACCGCCAGCAGCGATGATTTGCCACAGCCATTGAGACCGATCAGGCCGTACCGTCGTCCGCAATTCAACTCGAGCATTGTGTCCTGCAGCAGCTCGGAGCCAAAGAACGTTATCGAGAAATTGGCGATCTTGACGTCACGGGATCTCGGATGCACAGCCAGGGAGCCGGTGCATGAACGGGCCTCGGCACTGATGCGTGCCTCCTCCTCGAGCTTGGCGCACAGCTTCTCCTCCTCGGTCATCTCACGGTCCAGACCATTGGTGCCGTTTGCCTTCTTCGATGATGGTATCTGTTGGATCTTCTTGTTGCGCGCATCCTTTTTGCGTTGCGCATCGCGTTTCTTTGAGTCTGATGGCATTTTCTTGCTGCTTTTCTTGTTTTTTTTTTATCGCTCTCTCTCTCTCGGTCTCTCTCTTTCTATTACGTTACGTTACAATACTTTTCCAAATCGAAAAAACGTGCGTGTTTTGGGGTTGCCTAAAATGTATAGATAAAAAAAAATATATATATTATATGTACAGCTGAGTTTCTATTTGTTTGTTTTTTTTTTTTATTTATTTTTTTAAATTTTATATATATATTTGTGTGTGTGTGCTGCAAATGACAACAAAAGAAAAACTGTTGAAATAACAATTGATCACAATATAAGCACAAACATAAATTAAATGTTA
Organism: Drosophila micromelanica; assembly: GCA_004143825.1. Lineage (NCBI taxonomy): Eukaryota > Metazoa > Arthropoda > Insecta > Diptera > Drosophilidae > Drosophila > Drosophila micromelanica. Next base: position 3,249 of record SCDY01001112.1, read on the forward strand.
TTTTTATTATGGCTCTGTGTTCGAATTTCGATTTTATAAAGATAAGACCTCTATAGTATAAAATAATAGGCCAATGAATTTATGATTTTAAAACTATTTACAATATATTTTTTTAATTTTAAAATCCCCCAGCCTTAAAAGATAAACTATTAATAAAACTGCAAAAAAATAAATTTTATGCTAATCAAACTTAGTTTAAATTTAATAACATTTTTGAATTTGCTAAAACGCGTGAAAGTGATCTATAAATTTTTGTTTATATAGTTACTTAAAAATAAATTTTAAACTGATCGTAAAAATATAAAAATATTTTTTTTTTTTAATTTTTTTCAAACATTTTTTTGAATTCTAAAAATGTTTCAATTCGCCTTTAGATTTCCAATTTTCAAACCAAATTTTAAAACCACCTGCCAGTGCTCACTAACGCACTGATATCGAAAATTCTTCTGCTGCATTTTAGTTCTGCGTAGATAACAAAAATAAATATAGCAACATAATATAAATATCTTAACTTTAACTTATTTACAGGAAACACGAGACGCAGCGAAAGCTGCTTAACAATAAACCAAACGCATATGAAGAGGAAGCAGCAGCCGCTGCTGATCAGTGATCACCCATACAAGCGCACAGAATTTTGGCATGATAAATTTCAGTTTCAATAAAAGTGTAAAATATACATGTGAAGCCAGTGGAAATCTACAGCGAATATTGCTGAAAGAGTTGACGCTCTCTCGACAACAGATGGCGCCACATGCGTTTTTAACAAAACGCCAAATTGGGTAAAAAGCCAAAGCGACGCGTTAAGTTTTTTTCTTCATACACGTTTTAACAATTTGCGACTTAATTTTTTTTTGCTTTCTTTCCTTTTTCTTTGTAGCTGTTGCCGAGGCACATTTTGCGCACTTTTTTTATGAATCACTTTGGTTTAGGAGACGCCGCTGCAAAACCTGGACAAAGGAATTCCGTGGTAGCTGTTAGGTTGCCAAGGGGGTGAAGCGGGGAAGTGTGCGATGAGAGAAAGGGGTAAAGGGTTGCAGATTGCAGCACATACACGCGCTAGACTAGCACTAAACACTTGACTGACTGTTACACCACACACGCGCACCCACACACATGCACGCATTGGATACTGTTGTGTGCGTGTAGATATATATGTATGTGCATGTGCACATTATTGAATTTTCCACGGCTGCTTAAATAGCGCAACACCTCTCACCTTTTAAATTGTTGATGATATAAAAAATAAACGTGTCACGCACAAGAATCGAAACCAATTTGCATTTGTTGGGCTTTTAACGCTGGTCCGGACTTCTAGGGGGGCTGCTGCTGCTAGACGGGCTGCTGCTTTACAACGGAACAGGAACACACCGAACACACACACACCAACAGCAGCTGCAAAAAGTGCTGCTACTTTTCTGCCTTTTACCGTTTTGGCCGCCGCACACGTGTTACGTTGAAGTAATCGAACGCCGCCGTCAATATCGTGGCCTAAATATCGATACACTTATTTATAAATATGCGTATGTTAATACATTGTTTTCGTATGAATTTTGATAAAATTAACGCATTCGATGATGAATAAAAGTGAAGAAAGAGAAATTGTTCAATTTATGAGCTATTTTTTGACATGACATACACATTTTTGGTTGTGTATATATCGATACTGAATTTATCGATAGCTACTTACTCAAATATTTATATATATATATTTAAATAAAAGAGCATAGGCATGCTTGAGTCAAATAAATAAGTTTAGTTAAAGAAAATCATCAAATATATTCATTTATAGCTAAAAGCTATAATAGCGGCAAAATTCAGTTCACTTCTTCTTTACCATTTGACAGTCACAACGACAACGCTCGATATCAATTCATTATTTTAGTTATCGCTTATTTTTGAAAATTTTACAGCACTGTTCGTATGAATTCAAAATGGTGCGCATCGTCTAAGCGTACAATTGGCTGTTGTGTACATTTTTGCTTTGCGAGCTATTTGCGTTCTCCAAGTGATTCTAAATAGTTGTGTTAGATTAATGCACTATTGAGTGTGTTTTTAGGAAACTCAAGTTGCACTAAAGCCGCAGAAATGCTGGAAACAAAGAGCATCGCCGCACTGGCGTTCAATGAGACGCCGCGCAAACGCAAACGGGAAACTGGCTGCGCACCGTTGCCACCCTTAAAATGCGAAGTGGCAGCTGCTGCTGCTGCTGCGGCAACTGCGTCGTCATGCTTCAGTAATGCTGCATTTAGCTCGACGCCAAAGAAACTGATCGGGCGTCGTCGTCTAGCCAAGGAGAATGAGAACCGAAATCCATTTAGCGGTCATCCTGGACTGGAAATTAAATCCATTGCGGATCTGGCTGCAGTGCAGCAACAACAACAACAACAACAACAACAGCAGCAGCAGCAGCAGGTACCCGTAAATCCCTTTGAAGTTGTGCGTCAGCCCACCAAGAAGAAAAAACGCGAGCACGCTTGCTTCGAGAATCCGGGTCTGAATCTGGAGCTGCCCGAGCGTCAGTTTAATCCCTATGAGGTAAGTGCAGCCAGCTGCAACATGCACATCTACTTTATATGAGGATAACTCTCTCCGCTGCAGGTTGTACGTTCCGTGGCCACGCCCACCAAGTGCTTTGTCAACGAGGCGTTAAATTTACGCGGCAGCGATGCGCCCGCCTCGCTTAATCCCTTCGAGATACATCGCCGCAGCGAGATTTCGGCGGCGGCCAGCAATCCGGCGGGCGTGACGAATCCCGCACTGGCCGACGAGCCGCTGCCAACCAGCCTGAAAATTGGACTACCCTTTGCGCCCACATTGGGCTGTCGCATCGACTTCAACGGCATGTCCCTGGCCCAGCTGACGCCCAGCAAGCTGCTGGCCGAAAAGCTGGTCTTCTCGCCGGTGCCGCCGGCGGTCGAGGCCAAGCGCTCGCTGGGCGCCATCAGCGAGGAGAGCAGCAGCATGGATATTGGCAAGGAGCTGGATCGATACCAGCTGGAGCTGGAGAACAGCATCAATGAGGCAAAGCTGCGCAAGAACGGCGTTGTCCTGGAGACAACGCAAACGGATCTGGAGCTGGTGGTGGAGCAGAAGGAGTCGCCGCAGGGCGAGCAGCTGGAACGTCGCCTGGTCTGCACGCAGCGCCGACGCACGCTGACCGAGATTGTAGAGGCGCCCGAGGAGCCGGACGCGACGGAGCAGCCGGAGTCGAAGCCGGCAGTTGTGGAGCAGGCGCTGGAAAGCGCCGACGTGGCGTATGCATCCGAATCGGAGTCGGAGGATGACGATGAACTGGATTTCAAAGCGCCCGCACGTTTCGTGCGTGCCTATCGTCCGGCGGCAACAGTTGCCGGCAGCAAGGAGTCCCTGCACTCCGTTGCCTCCAGCAAATCCACGAAATCCACCAAATCCGCAGAGCTGCGGGCCAGCAGCGCCGGCCACGGCGTGCGCAACATGATACGCAAATCCATACGCAAGCTAATGCATCCCATGCAGCAGTCGTCGGAGCCTGCTGCCGCCTCGCCCGAGAAGCCAGCGGCGCCGCACAACAACATCATCAGCAGCATACGGCACAGTTTGCGGCGGCGGCCGCACAAGCCACAGCCGAAGGAGTACACCCAGGCGGACGTCTCCATTGTGGACAGCAGCGAGCGCACAATGAAGCTGCGCTCGAGCATCGCCCAAACCGAATACATGCCCATCGAGCAGCTGACCAACGAGCGCAAGCACACGCTGCGCAACAGCATCCGGCGCTCCACACGCGACGTCCTGCGCCACGTGTTCCACAAGAGCCAGGACGAATACGCGACGGCCAAGTGAGCGAAGGACCAGCCGTTTATTGATTATTATTCACAGTTCTTTAGCACCCAAAGATTGTCTACAAAGCACCCAATTTAAAGTTTTTCTACTATACCATACTCTGTTCATTAGGCAATAGGGAGCATATTGGTTTCTGTGCATTGTCCGTGTGCAGCTGGATCATATACATTTTATGTATTGCAGTTTCTTAACTTGGTACTAAAGATCGATTAATTTAATTCGATCAATCAACTCTATTTTAAACCAATTTTAACTATTATAAGCCTGTGAACAGAGTATTGTGCAGTCGGCTGTAACCGACTATATTTGTACTTGTTTAATCTGAGATTTCTACTCTCTTTTTTTTTGTTTTTTTTTTTCTTGAAACATTTTTATTACGAATTAATTTTAAGGCGGCAGCTACTTTGCTTAACTTTATAGATCTGATAGTTAGTTGATCTGGCAAACTTTATTTATATGGCGCATGCCAGATATCTGGCAATTGTTTTTAAACACCAAATTTCCTTGTTTAGTTTTTCAAGTTTTTTTTTGAAAATATCAACAATTTTGAACTGAAAATTTTCAGTTGTGTTAACGAAACTTTTAACTTAAATATTTGAATTTAAATCTGGCATTTCTTATATGGTCATTATATTTCATATTTCATATATATTTATATAGTGTGTTAACTGTAATGTTATTGAGCCTTAAAATATTTTGAAAAACTCATTTGAATTTCTGACAGCTTAATAAGTATATAATTAAGCTTAATTATATGTTTATCTGGCATAATTAATATTTGTTAAATATTTGATATTTGAACATTTGAAATATTCAGAAAAATAATTGAGACTGTTTTGTCGCAAATATATTATTAATTACTTATTGCCAGTTATATGGTATAAATTTATTATATATATAAAAAAAAAACAGTTAACAATATAAATAGAACTTGTTGGTTAAATAGCACGTGTGCACGCATCTTAATTATCATCTAAATTCAAGATTTTTTAATTATCTTATATCTAATACGAATTCAATTTTATATATTTCAAGTTATATAAAATTTAATTGCTTTAATTTAATATAATATTTATATACAAATATTTTGTCGGATTTCTGATGTGTGAACTAAGCTTAATAATTATACGACCTGACCAAATATTTAATAATTATAATGTATAAAAAAAGTTGTAGCCAGGTATCTGACATGCGTTAACTCAGCTTTTTTTGAGGTCTGAAATATGTTAATATTAATGCCAGTTAACCTTTAATTGAAATGCACTTTAAATCTAAGTTTTAAATTTGTTTTTGCACATTAATTTATAAATTTTTGTATGTGTCTTGAATTTTTATACATTTGTTTTTTTTTATATATATAAACGTTATATATGCACAATTTGATACGACTTTTTATTTATTTTTTAAACTATTGTTTTTTAAAATGATATATATATATATAATTGATTATTAAAAAAAATCTTGGGTATACGATAAAAAAAGTTTCATTTGCTTATGATTATGATACTTATGATATATATAATTAAATTTTTTCTGAATGTGGTCTTAGTTCTAAATCGTTCCTAAGGGATTGCATAACTTCCTAATTGTGAGGTTTTTTTATGGTTAATAACCTCAACATAATCCTACTTATGGACGTTTTTTTAATTATACAAATTATAGTACTTGACAAAAATATAAATAGGCGTATTTAGTAGGGAAGAGAGGGAAGAAAATTATAATTTATTATACTAAATTTTTTTTTGATGAAAATTAAAAAAAAAAATGTTCATAATGGAAAAATCATTTTAGATTTTTGATAATATTTTTTTTTTAAATGTTCGTATTCTTCACATGTAATAAATGAATTAAAAAAATAATAATAATAATAAAAAATATATGTATATAAATTGGTAGACCTTTTAAAATTTTGGATGCTGCTCTTAAGTCTACATTTATATTTCTAAGGCATTGAATTGGGAAGAGTTTGGGGGATTTGTGGCTACTTGTAGACCGTTTGGAGCAGCGGCCTCCGGCGCTGATCGATCGGTTTGTAGGCGTGCTGATAGACGCTGGCCAGGCGCCAGTGCTCCGGATAGCCGCCCTGTCCGGCGCCGCCGGCCTGGCTGCGAAACGGCGGCACCAGCGTATCGATGTCGTAGTTCTTCTTCGCATACGGCTGTCGGGGGCGTGGCACGACCAGCACACGCCCAGCCCCGCCGCCGCCACAACCGTTGTGGGCGTTGCCCACAAAATCCCCGCTGGCATTCAGCTTGGGCATTCCGGCGCGAAAGGCGGCCTTGCTGCCCAGACAATGGGCGTGCGCGGCGGAGGCGTGGCAGCATTTCGGCGCCGGCGCCACCTTGTGGCAGAGCCGTCGCGCCGGCCGCCGCAGCAGCTGGTCCCGCTTGCAGCCGCTCGCCGGCGGCAGATGCTGGCAGTCCGTGGTCTCCGGGCCGAGATACTTGTCGCGCAGCGCCTGGTAGGCGCTGTCGCCCAGCAGCGGCGTCGACTGGTACTGCTTGGCCAGCCGGTTGGCGGGCAGCCCGAAGCCGATCTGCGTCGGTCCGCGGCGGCAGTGGGCGGCGCTCGAGTCCCGGGAGACGCTGCGGGCACGTGGGGGCGGCGCCAGGTCGCAGGCGCAGTTCTCGGTGCGCTCGCTGCTGCGGCCGGCAAAGTCCGTTTTGCGTCGCAGTATGTCCTTGTCGAAGAAATCCGGTTCGCCCAGCGTGCTGGTGAAGACGCCCGCGGAGCGGCCCAGCTCCGTGTTGGCGCCTCCGCCTCCGCCTCCGCCTCCGTTGCCGGGCGTCTTCACGCAGGTGAACACGGCCGGACCGGCCGAGTCGTTGGACCCGTCGATGTGCCGGGCCAGACGCGGCTCGTCCGCCGGATTGGCCGGCTTGAAGTCCCAGCCAATGGCCAGATCCATGGCGCCCATTTTCTTGGAGGGCGCGGAGCCAATGCCGCGAAATCCGTCGCCGGCAAAGGGCTTGGGCAGCACTCCGCCGGTCTTGGGCCGGAACACCTTCAGCTTGGTGCAGTGCGTCGGCCCGGCGTTGTGCGTCTTCACGCCCACGCCCGTCGCAATCGGATCGATGTCCAGCGCCAGGCCGCCGTGTCCGCCGGCGATCTGCGCCCGGCGATAGGCGAGATCCGCGACGCAATCGGGCAGCGGCTGATGGTCGAGATTGTCCTGATGCATCCGCTTGGCCAGCTCAAAGTTGGCGTACGCCGGCACCACCGGCGACGGGCAGCGTTCGTTTGGCTTCTCCGTTATCGAGTGCAGCGCCATTTTACGGCTCGTCTCCGCCTCCGTCTCCGCCTCCGTCCTCGGCTCCGGCGGCAGCGTTGGCAGCGCAATCAGATCCTTGCCGGGCGAGAATTCCAACTCGGACGGGTTCGAACTGGGACCCTGGCTGCCGTTCAGCTGGCCCGTGTACTTGGCTTGGGCGGCGGCCAACGCCGGAAATTGTCGCCCCGCCGCCGAGTTGAGTTCCCGCTCCCGCTCCCGATCCCGATCACGATATTGGTCCAATTGGAGCCGGCCCAGCGGCAGCTCCTCGGCCAGGGCGCGCTTGGCGTCCAGCAGCTGCTGATGGCTCGGCAGGCGGTACTCCGGCTCGGTGAGGTCTCCGGGCGTGTAGCTCAGATCGGGCAGCTTGCCGGCGATCCCTGCTTGCGACATGCCAATTTCCGGATTCAATCACGATTAGCGCTCAATTAACTGTACATTGATGTTTTTTTTAAGGGGGATGATTGATGGCGATTGAATGATATCTGATGATTGATGACTGATGAGGCTACGCGTGGAAATATTGTGATTGTCTTCTGTGCTATGTGCTCTATGCTAAATATTTTTATTTCGAAAAGAATTGTTATATATTAATAATTTAAATTTAAACAAACAAATTATCCAATATTTTTAATTTGGCATGCAGACTTTAAATAGAAACTTAATTAACTAATGAAAAATATTTACAAAATTTAAACATAGAACAAATTAAGCGCTAAAAGTTACTTTAAAATATGAAATGAAAATGAAAGTGGTTCGGTTCACGGTTCGAACCAACTTTTTCGGTTTACGAACTCTAGAGCCCAGAACTGTTTGATTTGAATTTTTAAGTTAAAAAAATTTATATATGTGAAATTTACTTTAAAATGTTGCTAAAAGCAATTTTGTTGGTTCGGTTCACGGTTCGAACCAATGGTTCGGCTTACTATGTTTCTACATCAATTAAATCAGAATTGTTTGATTTGAATTTTTATGATTTAAAATAAATATATGTGAAGATTACTTTAAATTGTTGCTAAAAGCAATTTTGTTGGTTCGGTTCACCGTTCGAACCATATTAATTTTTGGAATACAAATATTGTTTCAATCGATAAAAAGTGTTTTTAAAAATCCAAATTTCAAAAATGCATTTACTCTGTTAACATAGTAAACAGAGTATATTGGTTTTGTTCCGATGAGTTTTGTCAAAGCTTTTGAAATTTGAAAGAATGAAAACTGGTGCAAATTTGACTTATAGAAAAATTTAAAAAATTTAATTTGGTTTAATTAATTTTTTTTTTAATTTTAAATTTTTGAACCAATATTAAAATGTAATAATATATTGTTTATGTATAATCCAAATTTTCTATTTTTCTTTTAAAAAGCATTGACAGTTTTTTTTATTTAATGGATTTTATTTTACATTTTTCTCACGTGAGAATTTTAACTGAATTATTTGTGCACTATTTGGACTTTGTTTGGGACTTGGGGGGCGCTCTGGTCGTCGATTTGGCCGTTGTCGACTTGGTTTGACTGTTCGACGCTGTTGCCGTTTTGCTCGCATCCTTGGCCGGCTGACTTTTGGCCTTCTTCTCCTCGTGGGCACGACGATTGTAATCGAAGGCGGTCACCGGACGCTTGCGCAGCTTCTTCCTGTAACGGGACGAGGCGTCGCACATCCGCGGCACCAGCTTCTCATTGGGCTACACGGGGTGAGGGGAAGAGGGGGTGCATTGTGAGGGAGGGTGCATTGTGAGGAGAGGTGCATGCTGAAAAATATAGAGTATACCCCTGCAGTAGATACTCATACAATTGTTTGTTTCAAAATGTCTCAACAAAACTTTGGTATTTAGCATCACATTACTATATAATATAGCTAACATTTTACAAACCGGTCGGAAAATTGAGTTTTTTTTTTTTAATTCCTTGCTATACTCCTTATATTATAAAGTATAATATGAGCAACATTGGAACTCTATATATATATAACAAACTAAATTGCATTTTTTTAAAGATTTCTTTTTAGAAAACTATATGAAATGTAGAAATATCGGAGGACATCTATGACATAGGCATAATCGGTAATATTTTTAGTTTGGTTTGGATATCTAAAAAAAATTAAAATAATTTTTTTTTTTTTTTTTATAAAATATCAAAAAATGTAGCAGTAATGGATCCATATATCATAAAGTTGACAATAGGAACTATTGGCCAAGAAATTCAATTTTATATGGAATTTTTTTTTTATTATGATTCTAATATAATTATCGAAGTACTTTACCGAGAATAATTGGTAAAAAAAAATAAATTTTTCTAAGGAAAACATTTTTGTTTTCAAAAAAATCCTAACTAAATCCAACACTTTCGAATTTCTGTATAATGTATATAAGTATATGACTGCAAGGGCATTTAATCTTCTACTCATCAAACGGGGGGCACTCACCAATGGCTGGCACTTGGTGCGCTTGCACTTGATGTGCAGCTGGTTGATGGCTTGCATTTGCTTGAAGCCTTCACACTTGGTCTGGCAGATGGGTCGCTGCCAGAGTGGATCGTCCTTTTGGCCGAGGGTCTCGCGGAAATCGCACGGATGCCGTCGCTCCCGCTGGCAGCAGCACAGATCTCGCGGATATTTCCAATACCTGTGCCGGCCGCTGAGGCAACTGTTGTACAGTGTGGCAAAGCTGCGCGTGATCCGCAGCGGTAAATGATACGTGCCCCGATAATGGCCCAAGAAACTGCCGTCCCTGTAAAGAGAATGGTAAGCACTATAGGGGGGGTCATATCAAATATTACAACTTTCAAACTGAGAGATGTTTCATAGTTTTCCGCGATTTGACACGCCTCCAGTGGGCGTATCCCAAAAATATTGACACGTTATCTGACGCGAGTATTCAAAAATATATATTCCAAGCTTCAAGTCTCTAGCTTGAATAGCGGCGAAAAAATTTAATTAACAAAATTGAGTTTGCTTTTTAAATTGTTTAATGCTGTAAATGGTGAAAGAAAATAAGCCAAGCCAGATTTGATGGCTCTAGTTATCTGTGTGTCCGAGAAATGCTTAAAAATAATATCTGAGAATCGATAAATATCGATTAACGTCGAGAATAAAATCGATAAATCAATAAATATCGATTATTGACTAAAATAAACAATTAGCTTGAAAGTTTAAAAAAAAAAATAATAGAAATAATAAAAATATTTGAAATATTCGTATCTCAAATACACAGACGAATAGACGGACATGGCTAAATCAACTCGGCTGATCAAGAATTTATATAATAATATAATATTATATATACTTTAAAGATTTTCAATAGAGGGCACGAAAAGTAGATCAAAAGTAGATAATTTTTATGATACAGCATATCTCCGATTATTGTGGATTTGAAAAAATCTAAGGATAAATTTGGGCTTACTTACCGAGGTACTGTGGGCAGCAGATGTCCGTCCTTGCCGGCGATAGGCTTCGAGTTGCCTTTCAGGGTGCGCGGACGTGGCGGAAAGAACCGCGGATATTCCCAGTTGCTGACGCTCTTGGCGCTAAATTCGCGCTCGTACTAGAAAGAGAGAGAGAGAGAAGTCAGTTTAAGCTAGGTGGACCAGTCAGCCACCTGTTTCGATTGGCAACTAAAACCGTTATTTATGGCCGCTAAGCAAACCAATTGATAAAAAGCCTAAAGAGAAACCGAAACGAAACGAAAACTTGAACGAGAACCCTCCCCCCATGGAACAACCCCTGATGCCCGACCATGCTCGGGCGACGATTACACGGCGTAATCGTAATCTCTGTGCTGCAACATGTGTAAAAAAGCATTTTGTCTAATGCCACTTAATGCCTTGTTTGTGTTTGCCTTTTTAAACAGACGGAAAACAGAGACAAAAAACGGAAGTAAAAAAAATAAATACGAATGTCATAAGCGATAGCTTGCTCAATTTTGAAATACCCTGCTCGAGCAGTTTAATTGTTTTAATATAAAACTTTGGTTTAGTTTTTTAAGACTTGCAATAATTTCGTTTCATTAAAAATTAGCTCGTTGCCAAACATTAATTAAAGTATTATTTTTATCCATTGTTATATTTTTATTATTATTTATTATGGCGCCCGAGCAGGGATTTTATACTTGTCCCTGCTCGGGCGCCTAAAAAATACAGTAAATATTAAGTCTGTCTATGTGCAAGCATTACAGCGTCATTATCTATTCCAATAATTGATATCGATATACAATATACGTATATATATCAAATATAAAATCTGATTATTAAAAAAAGAGAAACCAAGTTATATTTTTTTGTCCCTGCTCGGGCGCCGACTAATCAAATGTCTAAAATTTAGCTGCAATTGACTACATACTAACTTCCAGCCAACTGTTTGAAACTAATATGGCTCGCCCAGGCCTGGCTCTAGCGTATGCCAGCACACACATGGAGAAAACCAAACCGGAACTGGCAATTGTTGCCAGACCTTAATCCTTGGCTTGCCTCGTACCATGGATCAAAGTCATGTTGAGTCATTTATCAAGCAGCTGTTGCTTCAACGCCCCACTCTCTCCCACCTGGCACCTGCCAGCTGCCCTGCCAAGGAGCAAGTGCAGCAACTGGGCGCCACAAACAGAAAAACTTGCCTCCAGGCGCTTCCCACGCACACAACACATTTCAATTAGGAGCGCCAAAAGAGAGAAAATGCAAATTGCGGATGTGTAATACAATATGCGGTGCCACGCCCACAACGCCCATGCGCGGCCACAGTGGCACGTGGCAAGCTGTCAACACTTGACACTGGACTGAAGAATGTGCGGGGGGCGGGCGGGCGGACGGTCTTGATTGAGTGCGTGCGAACCAGGAACCAGCCCAGTCGAATGGATGAAGGTTGAAGGACGAAGGATGAAGAGGGTGGGAGTGGAAGATGGGGGGTGTGGCTGTGGGTGTTGCTTGTGAGGCGTTGCTATTGTAATTAAATTTACACGGCAATTACACAACAAGCAGCGTGGGGTAGCAAGCAGGGGGCGGGGGGGTTAGGCGATCGATCCAACTTGACCAAGCGTAAAATACAAAATTGATTTTAAACTCAATTAGCAACAAAGCCGAGGAGGCGTCCAACTGTTGGCACGACAAAGGACAGCACAGATAACGATACAATTGAGGCAACCGATGCCCCGCAACCCCCTCCCCTGTTTAACCGTTGAGAAACCCTTAGCTGGCGATGATTTTTATGCGAACCCTCTGGGGTGCAATTTATCACATGCCGGATTAGACAGTCAAAAAGCTAGCCGGGCTGCACGTGCACTCGACCAGTCCGGGGCTGCACTTGTGACATTGTCGCACCCGCACCCGCAGCCGCACCCCCCACCCCCTATCCTCTTTGCCCTGCCCACAACACACACAGAAACTGGCAGAGCTGACTAGAACTGGGGCTACCCTGTATCCAACCTCAAGCGGATGTAATTTTGTTCTTGAAATAGGAATCCGTTGGAAATGACTCCTAATCGGAAAACTGCATTTTATTTACCTGGCTTCCCAACATTTCTTTGCGTAATCTTATGCTCCTGACATTTTTTTTTTACAAAAGTTTTTTAGTTTTAATTTAAAAAAATGTCAAAAAAAAGAAAAAAATTATTTCGGTTTAAAAAAAAATTTTTTTTTTATACTTTTTGAAAGCTTTGGAATATTTAAAAAAAAAACGTTTGAAGAGATTTTTTTGGTTTTAAGCTTAATTAAACGGGGAATCGCATCTATAACTATTCCTGAGCTGTTTTTTGCAATACGAAAGTCGACTAAACATAAAAATCGATATTTATCGGATTTGGCAAAAAGAAAGTTTCATGAAATCTTATCAAACTGGGAGCTGTCTTCGCCTGTCCGTTAGTTGTACAGCACCAATATACCCAAATTTTGTCACAATACAGGGTATAGGCGAGGCAGAGAGGTGGGCGACACTTAAGCTAATTTCACGCACTGCAGCAGCTCCTCAATTTCCTTGCTTTGCGAGAGTTTTCGCATACACTTCGATTTCGATTTCGATTTCCACTTCCAGCTTTGCACTTTTTCCAATCTATTTTTCCGGGGCAGCTCGTCCAAAACAGCTGTCAATTTGTGGAAATTGCAATTGAAATGCCATTAAACAGATACTACCCCTTATGGAGGGGGGGGGGGAAATTTTCCCATTGGTATTAGAACAACAACAACAACAGAAAAGAAAAACAACAACAACAACACTTATTTGACCGCTCGAAAACCCGTTAAAACTGTGCGCGAATTCCGTTAGAGCGTTTTTCGCGACTTCTTTATGGAAAGCGAAAAGAATGTATGAAAAATAACTGTAAACGAGTCGCATGGCAATCGAAACGGGCCGCAACGGTAAACGTTACCCACCGTTACCAAGTAAATAAACTTTACTGTCGCTATTTGGCAAACCCAGGGACAGGGGGAAAGGGGGGAGTAGCGGCTAAAATGGTAATGGCAACGGAAATACGGAAGAGCTCAAGCATTTGACAGGCGACGAAGCTGATCAGAAGTGGGAGAAAATACACAAAAAAGGAAGTTCGAATTTAATAATTCAAAAATATCAAACAACTTCAACCTATGACAGTTATATACTATAGTCCGATTCTGATAGGATTTATGAATATATAGGTAAGCAGCATTTTAAAACTCTTAATTCCCAAGTTTCATCAAGTTAGCTTAGAAATAAAAAAAAGTTGTTCATGCAAAAACTTATTTTTCGACTGATAGTTCCGATACAGCTATATGATATAGAAGCCTGACGTTGACCAAATTTTGCATATACATATGTTAGCGGCTGGATAATATTGTTAATTGCCAAGTTTCACTTAAAAAACAAAATTGTTTCAAGCAAAAAAGTTTTTTTTTCGACCGATAATACCTATGACAGCCATATGTTATAGTAGTCCGATGTGGATAGGATTTTGCAAATATGTTGGCAACATTATGAAACTTTTAATTTCCAAGTTTCATAAGGTTAGCTTAGAAATCAAAAAATTATTTTTCGACCGATAGTTCCTATGAGAGCTATATGCTATAGTAGTTTTATGTTAAAAGGATTCTGCATATCTGTTAGCAGCCTTGTAACATGCTTAATTCCCAAGTTTCATTTAATTATCTTAGAAAAAAATAGATTTCAACTAGGAAATTAGTTTTTTCTACCGATAGTTATATACTATAGTGGTTCGATCCGATCGATTTTGACATATGTGCTGCCTGCAGTACAGTTGAACAGCATGTTGACAGTTAACAACATTTCTTGCCGCCTGTACCGTTAGTCTCTTTATTTATAGAGCCCGCTGCTCGGACGGACAGACAGACAAGTTGAGGCATTCGAGTTGGGGTCCTGTCGGTATTTTGATTGTTGTGCTGGTTGTTCGCAGCACAGATTGGGGCCATTGCTGGTTGCCATGTTAAATTGTTGTTGTCATACACTGTTTTCGATTTGAAGAGGGTGTATATGGATTTTATAGGGATATAAATTTAAAGCACTATGTATATAAAAAATGTATTAAACTATAAGGAAAAAAATAAAAAAAAACGATATTAATATAATAAAACTTGTTAAATTACCCTTTTTAATAATAAATTAAATAATTAATGTTATTCACTTTAGCTGTTCCCACTCATTTAAGCTGCCTTTGCACTGGGAACAGTTTATAGCGCTCTGTTCCCAGCTTGCTGCGCCTTGAGGGGTGGGGGGGGGGGGGGGGCCAAAAAATTTTTAGCCCCCCTATTTAAAAAAAAAAACTTACAATTTGGCTGACCTAGGGCATAGACTAGTCGTGCAGTCAGCACGGCTAAATTTAACAGTTAACAGCTTGTGGGCCCGTACCAAGCGATTTTCTGTTACCGCCCCCCCCCCCACAAAAAGAAGAAATCGACACGAAAATAACAACAACACAGCGACAAAGATGGCGTCTGTGAATTGGGTCGCCGCGTTGCCAGACAGTTGCCAGCAGCATGTCAGGTGGCAACGCTGGCAGATCAGCAGCATCTTCTAATTGGAATTAACTCACCTGCAAGGCGCTAAAGTTTAATGACATTTTCGGGCCAAAAGACAAATTTCAAATTTTGACAATGGAGAACTAATTTTCAAATACAAATCTGTAAATTTTTGGTCAACACATTAAATAAAACACAAACTTAGACAGATAAAACACAACAACAGGCAACACCCACTTTGGGGGCGTGGCTTTCCTTGCGCACAGCAGCCAAAAAGGAACTGGAATACACAATAGAAGGAAAACAGGGGCAGGGGTAGGTTGCGTTGTGGGGCTGGTGGAGCGATTGGGGGGAGGGGAGGCTGAGCCGCAGCTGGCGCATTTCCTGCAGACAGCAAAGCAAATGAAAAACTTGCCAACGCCAGCTGAGGCCACAAACTCCACAGGATAACAAATAAAAGACCATGGGCATACCGTGTACTACAAATAAGGCTAAAATAATAAAATAAAAGTAAAATATTAATACACATCAAATAAAATAAAACAGAAATGTTTTCTATAATAATAATTTTAACCAAAACTTGAAAAACAAAATGCTAATTGTGATAAATAAAATCGATTAAAAATATAAAATTCGCAAAATTTACATTTAAAAAATTTTTTTTTTTTAAATATTTTTTGACCAAAAAATGCAAAAAAAAATATTTTAGAATCAATCTATAGGACAAATCATGACAAAAATGCCATCAAACGTGAAAATAGGTTCACTTTTGACAAAGTTATGGGAGTTTCAAATATGGGAGCTATGGATCTGAGTGCTTTACATGTCAAAATTTTTGTCAATTTTGGCATGATTTTGGCCAAAAATTTGGCCCCCTCAAAATCACGTTTAATGTTGTTTTTTTATGCTAATTATGATAAGTAAAATCGATTAAAACTATAAATTCGCAATTTTAGATTTTGAAAAAATTTTTTTTTTAAAAATCACAAGGGGGGAGTAGGTGATTTTTTGACCAAAAAATTGAAAAAAAAAATTTTTAAAAATGAATATATTTTTAATACAGAATCAATCTATAGACAAAATCATGTCAAAAATGCCATCAATCGTGAAAATAGGTTCACTTTTGACAAAGTTATGGGAGTTTGAAGTATGGGAGCTATGGATCTGAGTGCTTTACATGTCAAAATTTTTGTCAATTTTGGCATGATTTTTGGCCAAAAATTTGACCCCCTCAAAATCACGTTTAATGTTGTTTTTTTATGTTAATTGTGATAAATAAAATCGATTAAAACTACAAATTGAATGATACGATACCTTTTGATTACCTTGGGCCAATTAATAACTCCTACGATTTACTGTACAATATATACATATACACACACATACAAATACATATGTATATCTACATTTATTTGTTCGATTTCAAGAAATATCACGAATTAGATGCTATACAAAAAAAACTTTACTCGTCGCATATTACCTAGTTATATATAGTAGACTAGGGGAAATAGAGGATATATGTAGGTAGTTGGGGATTAGGGACTGGCTGAAGGAAGCGTTAGAAACATGGCGCCTGGCAACTGGCTGCAGCTGGAGGCGTTGGCGGTATCTCAGGGTGTCTCCAGGACATGATTCAGATACGCTATGTAGCAGATGGCCAGCTTGAGGATCTCGATCTTGGAGAGCTTCTTGTCCGGCGGCAGCGTCGGCAGCAGCTTGCGCAGCTCGGCAAAGGACACGTTGAAGGCCTCGACGCGAATCCGTTCGCGGGTCGCGTGCGCCGTCCGGTACTTGAGCGTGGCCCGGCGCCGGCGGCGACGCTCCTCGCGCGACAGCCCCACCAGCTCGGAGGGATCCAGGTGGGCGATGGGCGTGGTGCGGCGTCGTGGCGCCGGCGTCGGCGGCGGCGGCGGCGCCGGCTGTGCGGCCGTCTCGCAGGCGATGCGCGCCTGAAACCGCTGATCGATGTCCAGCGTGGTGCTGGCCGCGTAATCCTCGCCGCCGGCATGCCCGTGCCCGTGCCCGTGTCCGTGTCCGTTGGACAGCGCATTGTTGGCCGCCGCCAGATCGTCGTCCTGCTCCATGTAGTAGCGACTCAGCGAGATGCTCTGCGGCGCCGCCGGCGCCAGGTGCGTCATATCATAGACCATGCTGAGCTGCTGCTCCTGATCCTGATCCTGATCGGGTGAGACAAAAAGAACAACACTCTGGTTAGATTTCGAGCCCGCAACTCCAATATTATTATTTCTTGAAATAATCCATTCTTTTGTCTGTTTGTAGAATTTTTGAAACTTGAAACAGATTATAATCCAAATAAAAAATTTCATAATTAAAATTAAAATTCTCTAATTACAGTCGAATCCCAACGATTCCCAATTGCAAGGAGACAGTATTCTTCATGAATTACAAGTTTTTAAATTACTTGAAATTTTTTTCGCCTAACTTATCAATTGATTTTTTCAAAATTTTTGGAAACATTGCGAAATAACAACATTTTTTTCAAGGGACCAGCACAAATTTTTGAGGTTCTGAATTTAATGGGGTACGAATTCTTCAGATTTAACTGTAACAAGAAAAAAACAAATTTTTTTTCATTGTATTGGTTTGAACCGTGAATTGAACTGATGAGAGTTTTTATTTATTTTTTTATGGATTTGCAGTCAACTTGAAAAAGCTTTAAAAAATTAATTATTTTAAATTTATATTATTTTAATTTTTAGTATTTACCCAACTAAATACCAAGTTAGTTGTATATAAGAAAAAAATAAAGAGAAATAGAAAAATTATAATTAAAATAATAGCTATAATAACTATTAAATTTGAATAAAAAAAAACTTAAAATACTATAATGATGATAATAAATTTAATAGTAATAATAATTGTAACCTTATAAAAAATTAAATAATAATAATAATAAAAAATAATAATAATAATAATAATAGTAATATTAATTATTAAATTAAAATAAAAAATTAAATTTCAAATTAAATAATGATGATAAAAAAAATAGTTATAATTATTTTAACCATATATAGGCAACATTTTGGCTCGATTTCAGAAGTTGAAGATTTTAATTGGAATATTTCCATAGATTTGTTATATAGATTTTATACCTATTCTATATTGATTTTGTCATGACCCAAATAAAACCTTTCTAGTTTACACGAATATATTAAAAAGTTTCAAATCTCTAATTTCAATTATTTTTTATACTCTTTTGTGCACTTAATGAGCAGATTTGTGCAGTTTATATATATTTATATCTATATTGTATTATTCTAAGAGTTTGCCGTCCCCCTTGCCACGCCCACAGCTAACCGCAAATAAAATAAAGCAAACTGCGCGAATGCTAGTTGCATTATTTATGGTTTTGTGTGATTTTTGATGGTGTCAAAGGGTGCGACAAGGGGGCTTGTCAACCCCTTCACGGCCCCTGGGCACAGCCGTCGGTCACGTGTCCGACATGTCCTGTTTGCGTTTCCTATTATGCACATTCATTTGTTTTTGTTCCGCTTATTTGTATTTATTGTTATTGTTTATTTGCAGCATATTTTCACACCTACACAAATAGCTGAAGAATCGTCACGTTTTTGGTTTTCGGTTTGGTTTTTGGCCCGCGGGAATTGACGATTCAGAATTCGAACCCTTTTATGTGATTTGTGCGGTTTAATGGGCTCTAAACTGGGCTCTAAACTGGCACAAGTCCTTGGCAAGGGGATGCACGTTCTAATTATTAGGTGGGGCACGAAAATAAATGCTCAAAAATTATTGCTTGCCACAATTCCCCAGAGATATTTTTCACAAATAACATAAAAAAAAGAACTGCACAAATTGCATTTTATTTATTCTTAACTGAGATTACTTACAAGAATCGCAAGCACACGATTTGCTTGAGTATTATTTGAATAAAAATCGCAAGTTCTGCACGCGCAAAGCTTTGTCAACGAACTGAAACGATTTAAGGATGTGGCAGCATCATTTATAGCGCTGCGTTCTGAGGATTTGCAACCCTTGCGCTGTGGCACGAGATCAACCAATCGCAGGACAGCATCCCGACTGGAGCAAGGGCCAATCAGAAAAGCAAAATGGCGTCGATTATGGTTATAATCAGCAAGTGCCGCCCCCTATTGTTCAGCTTGCAAGTTCACACTTTTATAAATAGCTTAGCTTTTAGCTTTATTTTGTTAAGCTTAAATTTATAATAAACAAATAATTTAACAAATTACATATACAAGTGAAAAATCTAATGATAAAAATAATAATTTATCAATACAAATTCTAGAGTGATTTCTCTAAACAACTAACGTATTAGCAAAAAATATTAAAATGTTCAACTTTTTAAAAATTTAAATAAGCGGTAATAATTGCAATGCAATTTACAACACTGTCTAGAGTACTTGTTCTATCGATAAGCATCTATATGCACGAATATGTGTGAATGGCAAAACAACTGTGCAGCCCTGGCACGCTTTCATAACCAGCTGCCAGCTGCAACTTTATTATTTTTATTAATATTTGTGAAATAAAATGAACTCGCTAAGGCTATTGACGCCGTTGCAGCTCAGCCAGACAGTGGCGCGCAGCTATGGCAAACACAATAAGAAGTTCTTGTACAAGGATGGCAAGAAATACGAGGGTATTATCTACTATCCCAGGTGAGTAGAAACCCGGCAAAGTCGAAACTCCCTTAAAAACGATGATAAAACTTTGCAGAACGTCCGATCATCAGGATCCGCCTATTGAGCCCGCCAAGCTGTTTCGTGTGCAGCGCATTAAGCCCGTCAAGGGTAATCCGTTCTGGGAGAAGCGCATACTGAAAGATCTGGGCCTCGATGGCAAGCAAAACGACTTTACCGTGGTTAAAAACATACCCGAAAACAATGCGCGCCTTTGGAAGATCAAGCATTTGATTAAAGTGACACCGATAACATTTCCATACGGCGAACCGACCGCCCAGGATGTCAAGCACACGATACTCAAGGAGAACGGCGAGTGCCTGGTGACCAAGGACATCGGACAGGTCGAAGTCCGCAGCGCCGCACGCGATGATTTTGATCAGGAGCCAAAGCGCTTGGACACCGAACTTTTGCGCAAAGATGCGCGACTCAAGTGGCTGAATCCCTGGTAAACCAGAAAATACGAGTTCATTAAGTTATAATGTATAATAGAAAAAAAACCACATGTTTAATAATATATATTATATATACAAAATTAAACAATTCTAAAATAGAATGTATTTAGAGCTGTGACAATTTCAAATGCGATGCTCGTTGGCGACCATGGCCACCTTCTTCTCGATGGTCTTGCAGCCGGATGTGGCGAACATGCTGTGCTTGGGATCATAGTTAACGGCACTATTGACAACCGCATTGATTCGTTCCTGCGTCGCCGAAATGCCCCAGCGTTGGAACTCGGCCTTGACGCACTGGACAACGTGCGCCTTTTCCAGCGCCAAAAATGGTATATAGTGATCAATGACGTGCGCATCGATCATGTGGGTCTTCTTGAGGCCACCCTCCATATTGTAGGCGGCCAACTTGAGCATATCTTCGAAGTCGGAGAGTCGTGTCTCCTCGCGCCGTTTGCCCTTCTTCATCAGCTCGGCCAAATGATCCGAGATGCGAACACCGGCGGAATTCGATAGGAATATAAATATGGCCTTGGTGTTGTCGGTGCCCTTCATATTGGCCGCATAGTCCACCAACGATGTGAGCGCATCAAAAACGCCATCGGGCATTTTGTCCACCTCATCGAATATGAACAGCGACAGCGGGCAGTTCTTAATGCTTTCGCGCACCTCACGATTGATGCGCTCCTTGTACTGGTCACGCAGCCCGGGATGCGCAAAGTCCGCCCGACCCAAATACTTGTGCACGTAGGCGCTCTTCACGCCGTTCGTGTAGAGCGCTTGCGCTATTTGATCCGCAACGAAATTCTTGCCGGTGCCCGGCGTGCCATGAAAACTCATCACGAGCGGCTTACGCGACGGACTCTTGGACTGGAGATGGGCCACCAACGCTGGAATAACATGCCGTGTCACCATGTGCTGGCCAAAGAGTGTCTTTGACAGCGATTCGGACAATTCTGTGAAATGCGAATTGATTAACAGGTGGTTGACAGCCCACTCTATAACTTGGTAACGTTCAAGATTCCGACTTACTTTGCATGTCGGCCGGAATGCTCCGTTCGTCGCAGCATTCGTAGACCCGGCAATAGGTTTGTTCCTTCAGTTGTTTCCATCCCAGGCCGGCGCCGACAGTGGTGAGAGCGAAGCCAATCGTTATTGGCTCTATGCAGCTAACAGAGTGGAGGCTAATTAGACCATTAATTAATATTATGTACATCCAATATTGAAATGCATTTTTGTTAGGCATTTTGCACTTTTTTATTGCTTAATTGCGTCGGTCGATATTTCATGTGCATAATGCAAGACCATAGTAAAACTTATCGATTGTACTCAGATGCGCTACGCGAGCTTTTAAAAATTCGATTCCATTTAATACAACAAATTTACTCATTTTTAACAACGGTTTTAACAATGAACAATGCATAAAGATCGGAAAATAAACTGGAAACCTATTCAAGAATACCATTATTTATTATTTCTTAAATTCAAATGTGGTACCAAGAAATTTGTATTTGCTCGAACATCGAGTACTTTGTTTTTCTGCAAACTATCGCATTTGTGCGACACCGATAATGCAAACTTTGATCGATAATCGATAAATACAAAAAATAAACAAGCGTCGTCGTTGCAATTCGTATGCGCACCAACAAGTTGTGTGTTTTAAATTGTTTAACAATTTCGCCGTAAATTGAACGCTTGCAACGGATAATGGCGCAAAACCTGCTGCTGGAGACCTATCAAGGCCAAGGCCACAATGGCAACATCAGCATCGATGCGACCAAATCGGCAATAACAAAAATGTTGGTCCGCACCGAACGGTTCCAAACGCGCGTACGCAAGCATATCGAGGAGAATTATACGGAATTCATGCCCAATCTCACATCGCCGGACATCTTCCTGGAGAAGTCGAGCATGCTGGGCGACGAGATCAGCGAGCTGCTCACAACCGTTGGCGAGGAGGGACTGGCCGCATTGAACGACGCCAGCGGCGAGCTGGCGAACAGCAGCCAGGATTTGCGTGAGGCGATGCTGGGACTGCGCGTCAGCGAGCACATACTGCGGGTGGACGATCTGTTCCAGTGTGTGGAGGAGGCCAAGGCCACCAAGGATTGCCTGGTGGTGGTGGATCTGATGGGCCGGCTGCGCAGTCTCATCTATGGCATTGGTGGCGGCGAGACCATGCCGCCGGATGTGGAGCGCATCTTTCATGCACTGGAATGTTACGAGTCCATCAAGGTCAAGTATCATGTGCAGGCGCATCTGATGCAACAGAATCTGCAGGAGCGCTTCGATCGTCTGGTGCAATTGGGCTGCAAATCGTTTCCCAACTCCAAATGTGTGACGCTGCTGATCAGCAAGGACGAGGCCCAGCTGCAGGATATTGTGCTGGCGCTCTTCCAGGAGCGCTACAATCCCGCCGAGCTCTGCTCGTTCCTGCTGACCAACTGCATTGAGCCGCTCATCCAGCAGCCGGTGTCCGTTGAGCACAACGAGAACGCCAAGGATGGCACCCATGTCCAGCTGACGCTCTCGTACTCGATCCGAACGCCGGACACGTCGCCACTGCTGCGTCCCAACTACAAGGATGTCTTTGAGAACTTTCTCCTGCTGCTCCAAACGCTGGCCAGCATCAACTGCAGCCTGAACGGCACCCAGCATGTGTTCAGCATCATTGGCGATCATGTTAAGGATCGGATGCTGCAGCTGCTCGTCGACGAGTGCCTGATACCGGCCGTGCCCGAGACCATGGACGAGTACGGCAGCTCTACGCTGTGCGAGGATGTCGCCCAATTCGAACACCATTTGGCCGACACGTTCCTGATCAATCCCGAACGGGACACCGCTTTAGGCGAGTTCACCAAACAGTTCGACATGTACTATCGCAATCGTCTGTCGGCCCGTGTGCTGGGCACCGCACGCGAGATAATCCAACGGGATCTGCAGGACATGATGCTGGTGGCACCAAACAATCTGCCCGCCAACGTGGCCAGCGATCCGTTCCTCTTCTCACGCTGCATGATCTCCAAGAGCGCACAGGTAGCACAATAAGCCAAAACCCGATTTAAACTTTGATATATTGACAGACAGATGTATATATTGTTGATCAGCAACTGATCATGACCGGAGCACTATATTATATAGCTGCCATTGGAAAAATCTGTTAAAATTACAAACTTTATCATGTTTTTACTATAGAAGACCAATATGATTCATATCAGATTAATATATCAGATAGCTGCATTATGAAATATTAGCATATGCTAAATATCCCAATAGTTAAGGAAAAGCCCATGTATATATAATCTTTGCAAAGCCAAATATAGCTCTTCTTGAACTTGTTTTTAAGCCAATTCCCTTTTGCAGGAGTTTGTGAAGCTACTCGATCGCGTCCTGCGTCAGCCCGTTGAGAAGAAGCCTGAGGATGCGCCCGATCCGCTGAGTGGCGTTGCCGGTCTGCTGCTGGAGACGTACATTGATGAGGTGCCCAAGGTGCACAGGAAGCTGCTGGAGAGCATTCCACAGCAATCGGCGCTGTTTCACAACAACTGCATGTATCTGACCCACTGGGTGGCCCAGCACGCCAAGAAGGGCATCGATAGCTCCCCATCGCTGGTCAAGATGCTGCAGACGACGGGCACAAAGCATCTGCGCGTCCAGGTCAAATACCAGGAGTCCATACTGCTGGACATCATGAGCGGATTTGGTGAGTTAAAATTTAAATTTTACTCGTTTCGTTGTCGTTTTCCTAATCGAATCTCTCGCGCAGAGTTCGAGAGTCCGCACACGTTGGGCACCACACCGCTGAGACTGGTGCGTCAGTGCCTGCGCCAGCTGGAGCTGCTGAAGAACGTGTGGCAGCAGGTGCTGCCGGAGAATGTCTACAACAGCAGCTTCTGTGAGCTGTTGCACGCGTTCACCAATGAGCTGGTGCATCGGGTTTTTAAGCTGCGCGACATTTCGGCTACGATGGCCACGGAGCTGAGCGATCTCATCGATGTGGTGCTGGAGAAGGCGCCGCTGCTCTTCCAGAACAAGCACGATGTGGTCCATGTGCGCTCCTGGCTCAAATTGCAACAGCTGAAAACGATTATGAACGCCTCCCTCAAGGAGATCATCGAACTGTGGTGCGATGGCGCCGGCCCGCTGACGGCCAACTATCAGGCCAACGAGGTGAAGCATCTGATACGGGCGCTCTTCCAGGACACCGATCGACGCGCCAAGGCCATCACCCAGATCGTTTAGCAGCCGCCAATCGAAACATATTATTTAGTCTACGCTTTAATAGTAATACAAATAAATTTGAGACATGCTAACGTTAAACACTCATCTCAGCTCATCTCGTGCCTGGCCTGCAGCAACAGCGGTCGCAGCTGCTCCAGCAGCAGCCGGTGATCCCGGCCATGGGTGACGCTCAGTATGCGCTGCGCCTCCTGCAAATGATGCACCGCCTGTTTGTAATTGCGCTCGTACAACTGGATCTTGCCCAGCTTCATGTGCAGCAGTCCCAACAGCGGATTCCAGGCGCCATGGTACTTGCCAAAGCCCGGCAACAGCTGCTGCCCATACTCGAGCGCATCCGTCCACTTGCCCACATTGATGGCCGCCTCGAAGGCCGCGTCCAGGGTCTTCACGTGCCACACGTTCAGCGGATGCAGCACACCACGCTGCTTGGCCAAGCACACCTTGCACACGTCCAGATCTGCAAGAGAGATTTGGATTGAATTTAGAATGGGAAACAATGTGCTCTAGTTGGGAGTGGTTCGCTTGTAGAAATCCTGTGTGTAAATGATGTTTCTGTATAACTGCAAGTCGATATTTATCGATTTTAGGAAGAATAGCGAGTATTAATCTAAAAAAGGGAACATATTCCATATATAATATACGAGAGATCCAATTTAGTGTGCCCTACAATTTCCAAACTCTGTTCAATCGATATATATCGATTTTGATAGACTTCCATCAGACACAAATAACTATATTCCAATTATAAAATCTTAAACTCTTATAGCTAAAAAAAAAGTAAGCTCAAGATCGATAATTATCGATTTAGTGGACCTTTTAAAAAGTTGAAAAACATTTTAAGCCTGGTTTGCGCATAATATATACTAAAGTTTTAAATAAGTCGACAATGAAAGATCTCCAGCTCTTATAGGTGTCGAGATTTACTTAAAACAAGAAGTAAAAACTTTGAATAAGGCTCGAAAAATTTTTGTTGAAAATCGATATTTATCGACGCGATGAGAATTAATAAAAATGAACTTGTTTTGCATTTGATAAATAAGAAATGCCAAATGTAAAGTTTGGCAGACATGGATATATCTATATATATATATGTGTACAATATATACCATTTTAGGAAATTTTGATGGCTGGGAATAGAGGCTACTTACAGGCCACTTCCTTCATGGAGTCGAGACTGGACTGCGTCAGCGTCATGATCTCTTTGTAGGCAGTGCGCAGCTCGTCGGTGACGTTGGCATCGCAGCGTTGGCACTTGGCCAGCTCGATGTCGACGCTGGCATCGCAGCTGCTGTTTGGACAGACGGCAGCGGTCATTTCGTGCATCTCCTGTGGATCGATGCACTTGCTGCAGACGCACAGAAAGTAATAATGCTCCTTTAGATCGGCGCGTCGCTGCTCCGGCGTATTGAGCAGATCGATGTAGCTGATGTAGATCTTGGACCAGTCCAGACACGGCATATCCTCGATGGCGTGCACGTGCAGCTCGGTGCCCTCGAAGGTGGCCACCGCATTCGGCTGGCAGCTGTGATCCGTTATGGATACGCCCAAGTAAATAGCGGTCGCAATGGAGTTCATCTCTGCGTCCAGTATATTGAAGCCGTTCGTGATGAGCTGCAAGCGAAAATCGATCGATAAATTAGTTGTTTTGTTTTTCAATTCCAATTCCATTTTTACAAGTCATATTAATATCGGAAAACTATATCATATAGTTGCCATAGAAAGTTTTTTTAAGTTTTCATATTATTAATTATGAGTCCGATTATACACCAAATATATAAAAATTGATTCTTAAAAACAAATAGATTTTTGAATTTGTTAAAAATATTAAAAAACTATTTAAATTAAATTTGATGACGTATCAAATTAAATTATGGTAAATATGAATATTCATGGGCGATCTTTAGAGGGGCTCAACAAATTGAAGAGAGATAGATATATATATACTAAATCTACCTGGCACAGCAAAATATTCTGTACACAAGTTTCAAGTCTCTAGCTTATATACGGGCAAACCCAATACACTCTTATTTATCTTATTCTTATTTCTTGAACGAATACAAACATTGGACTTCATATAGAATATTTCTGCCCGTTGAGGTGGTTTTCATTGCGCATTAATAGCGGCTGCTAATTGGAAACTGGCAACGCGCCAGTGCCACGAGCCGTGCCAAAAATGCGTTAAAAAAGGGGTGTGGCCGCAGTCACCAAACATGGTTTAGAGCAGTAGCACACGAACGCGGTCCAAGTTCGACTCAGAACTCAAATCGAAAACAGTGCAGTGCTCGCCAAGTGAGGAAGATCCGGTTGCGAATCCCAGGTTAGGCCATAGTCAATAGTGTAATATGTCCTTAACTGAAGTCTATTTAAAATCAGTTGACCTTTAAATAATAACAATAGCTATTAACGTACACGGCCATAAATGCTCATCAGCTCGGTGAGATTGGGCACAATGCTCTTGCTGCCGCCGCTGTCGCTCATCATGTCCGTGAGCACAGCGTGGAGTGCTTCCAGATGCTCCAATCGCTTCGGATCGTTCTTGATCTCCGCATAGTCTGCAATTGGATAAAGCAAGCACATTTCAAAAGAGGTTTCTCATTGCGTTGGCTACTGTGGTTACGCACGTGACATTAGGTCGCGAAACTTGCGTGAGCCGTGCTCCGTGTAATAGCCCCGCTGCAGATCTCCGCCCTGCTCCAAGCGCAAGATGAGCCGGCACAGCATTCGCGCCGCGTCGGGCACAATGCGCGGCTGGACGCGCTTCAGGAAGGGGCATTCGTGTTTGTGCAGCGGCCACGCCTGCTGCTGGCAGGCCCGATTGCAATAGGACACATAACGGCAATTGGAGCACTTCAGCACCTTGACGCTGCAACAGGAGACAATTTACCAATTATATATAAATCACATGCATATCTATATTTTGTGTTGTCTACTCACGCCTCCAGGCAATTGTCACAGCGTTCCAGGCGATACTTGGACGTGAGCACGTAGACAAAGGGCTTCTCGGTGAGAATGCGCTGGCCGCGCTTAATTGCCAATTTTCCCGTTGAGTTTGTGGGCGTCTCCATTCCGAGCAAGTGCTTAAAATATAATGAGCACGGCACACCTGCCCCCAGCAGCTTAAAGATATTGCATTCAAAATTGAAACGCTTTTAGCGGCACCTATTTTTCTATATTTAGCGCAGATAAATTTGAATCTACGCAAGCAAAACAAATAAACTACAGGTCGGGTCGAACTTTGAGCTACCCTGCAGGAAAAGATTGCACAAAGCGCACTTATGTATGTTGTTCTCTGTTGAGATTAAAGAGCGCGCTTTAAGAGAGTGTGACGTCACAATTACAGTTAGTGCTTCGTTTACTCTTGTTTACTTTCTTTATTTGGCAAGTGCCTTCCCGTTCAAATCATCTAAAAAAATTCGACACATATAGCGGATATACCCATTTACGTTGTGGTTGCAGGGTAGTTGACATCCAAACACATGATATTCATAACAAAAAATATTAGTGGCACTTCTGCAAATCAAATTAAATAATTCATATTTAAATACTTTTTCCAGATTTACACTGGAAGCAAACACACTAGAAAAAAATTGCATTAATTAATAAATTGCCATTTTTGCTCAGATTTTTTTTTGTTCTTCACAGCAATATAAATAAATTTTGATTATTGGAGCAAATGCTGGAATTCCTTTAATGTTGCCACTTTCGATTTCTATCCGAGCTGGCAACGTCGTACGTCACTTTCGTGACGTCACAAATCATTGCGTTTATGATTGCTGCGCGTAAGTAAGCGACCTGCATTCGATACAAATTACTTTTGGAAGCTGTCATTTTTTCTTTTCTCTTTTTTTATTATTTTTGTTTATGTATTTTTAGCAAACTTATAGCGTAGATACCATGTATTATTTATGTTTCTTTTTTTGAACAAATAAAACAGGTATATCATACAATTTCCCCGCCCTGTCGTCGTCTTCTAGTTGTTCTGTGGCTTTGACCATTCCACACTAAGGATCAAGTGATCATAGCCGTGACCGTTAAGGATTTCAATGGCCGCCGCGGCATCCTTGCGCTGCTTGAAGTGAACGTAGGCGAAGCCCTTGCAGAGGCCGGTGTTCTTGTCGCGGGCCAGGTACATCTTGCTCTGTGGACCGATCTTCTTCACCAGCTCCTCCAGATCGGCCTCGGTCATCGACTCCGACAGATTGGAGATGCGAATGGCGGCCGTATCGTCACGTCCACGCATGCCCATGCCACCCTTTTGGCTGTCCTTGAGGAACGGCGGCACATACTTGCCCGATTTGGGCGCATCAACGGCCGCAGAGGCAGCCGCGGCAGCCTTTTTCTCCATAAGATTCGTGTCCATGGCGGTGCCTTTGTACGGGCAATTGACCGACCAATGCTCGCCATTGCAAATACGGCACTTGGCAATGTTCTTGGTGGGATCCAGCAGGGGATCGTTGGCCTTCTCATCCTCCTTGGAGTTAAGAAACTGCATTATTATCTCCTCGGACACCATTGTGGTCTGCGAATTGGGGCCGGGCTTGTCGTTCTTCGATTCGCCAAACTTGGTCCAGGTGCGGCGCTTTGCGACGGTCTTCGGCACAACCTGCTTCGAAATTTTGTAGGTGCGCACCACTTTCGTTTTCTTATCATCCTTGTTGTATTTGTATTCGGTCACATATTTGTGACCGTTCTCAATTGTCTCCGTCGTTGGCGGCAGGCCGCCGTAGTCGAGCTCCACCTCATCGGCCCAACTGGATTTGATTATTTCAACGCCCGGCATCTGTGATCGACAAATGAGAATTGGATTATTTAATTGCGGCTGCCACAGTGCTGTGTTTGCGTAAATTAACCTTGTTTTGATGTGCAAATGTACAACGAAAATTAAATACAAATTTTCGCCACGAGTTTACAGATTGCGTCCGCACCACGAAAAGAGTCAGGGATGCGAGTTGATTGACGATAATTACTTATCGCACAGCAACGATATTATGTGGTAGGCTGGCCAAATCGAGTAAAACTGCGAAAAAATTGTGTTATTGAATTTGTAATCGATACGTGCACTATCGATTGTTACCAGCTCCAAATTCGTGTACTGCTTAAATTTTCAGATTCCAGCGAAGGCATTTACAGTTACTTTTTTTTTAAAAGAAAATAATTATTTTTTTGGACAAACGATCGCTTGAAATATGGATACGAAAGAAATTGGAGTTAATGCAGATTATGGCAAAAATGATTTAGAACAGCTGAAGACTGATCTGCAAGCAGAGCTTGCGCCTGAAAATCATTTAAATAATTGTGAATTTGAAGCAAGTGACACGGAGGTAAGCAATGGACGAAATTCGTTCTCGATCAATCTGGTGATAGCGCAATTCCGTTATTCGGCGCGCCGTAAGAGTGTGACGTCATAATTACGGTTTAAGCTTTGTTTACATTGCATAGCAATTGGAGCGCATTTGAATTTTAAAATTTGTAACAAACAAATTTTGGCCATTATATTATTAAATGCAAATGATACCCATAGTATATTCTTAATCTAAATTACAGTTTGATGCACAAGTTCTTAGTGCTGAACTGACACGCCGACTAAAAGCTGGCAATCCTCTCCTACAACAAGCAACTGAGGAGACCGAGTGCAAACACAGGTTTTTCCCGCACATAGAGAATTATAATTGTGTGAAGGACTGGGTAAGGACTTTGGACTACGGCAACGCGGCGCCAGTGATGAATTCGTGCGTGGAACAGAATTCAGTCGAGGATAATCCAGAGAATGGAGAGGAGCTTGACCTGAACGGACGTTGTTTGGACGAGCCCGAACCGGAGTGTACAAATCCCTTTTATGCTATCTTAAAAGACCACGCTGAAAATCAGGACATCAATACGCAAAAGCGTGAGGAGACGGAGAAGGAGGAGGAGCTCAGTGCCGAGTCCCAGATGAACAATTTTATACAGCGCATTCAATCGCGCGCTGCAGTGCCTGAATATGCGTTGGTAGTGCTTGTCCCTGCTCCAAAATCCGCATTAATCTTAATACCGTTTTTATTCCTTTCAAGTCGGATGCCGTGTTCTGCGTGGACAAGCCCAAGGAAGCTGTTCCCCTGGGGACTAAGCTGCCCGTGGTGTCACTGTCGCTGCACTATAAGATTGGCGATGTGCTCAAGTTACTTGTGTCCGAGGTGGGTGGATCGAAGCACTATATCATATAGCTATTAAAAGAACGATCGTTCGTTAAAATTATTATATTATAGGTGTTATATTTTATTTGTCTTACCCTTTCTCAATATGTTTTCAATTTTTGTGCACAGGTTTATAGCCCGTTTCAGTTCTGGTTTCATGTGGTTGATGGCGTCAACGATTTTCATTTTCTGGACGAGCTGAATCGGCAGATAACGTAAGCGTTAATTAATTTTGTATACCTGCTTTCTATATCGCACACCCTTCCAACAATTGCAGCATATTTTATACCATGGTTGGCGATGTCAACTGGCAGCTGCCCAATTACTTTATCCAGCCCGGATATTTGTGCGCCGTCCGGTACGAGTTCGCTTTCCGACGTGGACGCATTGTCAGCGAACCGAAGACCGACACTGACCGTGTCTCCATCTATTTCGTGGACTATGGCAAGGGTGCGCATGTGCAACGTGAGGATTTGCACTTTCTGCACAGCTCCTTTGCCGAACAGCCGGCGATGGCAATGCGCGGCACATTGAGCGATGTTTATCCGTTGGATCTGCACTGGCCGGCCAATGCAACAGAGGAATTTGTGCGCCTGGTGCGCGCACGTGATCTGCATGGCCTCATCAAGGACATCGACTATGGGGAACAGATACTGTTTGTGGATCTCGCCGAGACGAGCAACCTGAAGCCGAGCATCAGCGAGCTGCTAATCGGGGCCAAAATGGCCGGACGCAGCCAAAACTATAGCAGCCAACTGCGGACCGCCCATTGCGGGCGTCGACTGCGCTATCTGCGCGAGCGTCTGCCAACGTGAGCCCAGAGAATTCCAGTGGAGAATTCCACATTAGTATAATACTCCCTCTGTTTGCTTACAGCTTTGACATGCTGGAGTCGCAGGTGTTTCCCACGAGTATGGATGACTTTGAGGAAAAGTTCGACAATATCATCTATATGCCAACCTTCTTTCAGCAGTTTAAGCCGCCAAAGCTGACAAATCCGTTTCGACGTAACCTACAGGATGCGTTGGCCAATTGGCTGCTCAAATTTCAGCCGGAGGAGTTGGTCTGGCGCCAGCTCATCCATAAAGCACACGAAAAGATGACACACGATCAACAAAAAGGGCTGCAGCTATTCCTAAGCGATCAACCTAATATCTATAAAAGTCGACAGATTTAACTGCTGACAATCAGAAAATCGATATATAGCATATAAGTATGTTTACATTCTTATATAGAACTAATATTTTAAACAGATCTCTATATAAGCATGTAAATTGTGAATGTTTTGTTGACTAGAAAACTTTTTGTTAAATGCAGCCAGTTGCTGATTTGTTTTAACTTTGTTTTGAAGTATACACTTTTTATACTATATATTTTCACTTAAAAAAAATTTTTTTTTATTTTCGTTATTTAGAATTGGCATACAAATCCAAATTTGAATTCAGCATTACCAAGAAACATAGAAATGCTAGTAAATGAATGTATGAGACATATATAGATAGATATATGAATTTAAAAAATAAGTTTAATGTGTTATGAAATCAACATTAACAAAAAATATAGAAATGCTATATAATGGAACCTAGTAAATGAATATATGAAACATATACAAATATGCCAATAGTTTTGAATACATATATATTAAGAAGCAATGTAATAAAGTCGAGTTTCGAGAGAAAGGTGACATGTATGCATATGCATATAGATAAACCATGTAGAAACTCTGAATTTCAAGAGAATAAAAATGAAAAAGAAGGCAATTATATATAAGTAAAAATTGAAATACATATACACATACGGTTTAAATACATACATATATATATATATAAATTTAATTTCTAATATTTTGCTGTATCCTTTTGCAGAGGATATTATAATTTTGTATTTTTCAATAAACGTCTAAAGTATGACAGCTCAGATCACCATATTATATATGGATATACATTTCTTATATATGGCTGTTAGAAAACTTTTGTGTTAAAAAACGTTGGCAAATCTTAACGTCTTAGCTTACTAAAGTAGCAAAAGATCAACAGCGTACTACTCTATATATATGTATGAGTATACATATGTATACAAATAGTTAACTGACAGACGGACATACCTTACTTATTCTTCACCAGCCTGAAGATAACCTAACTTTTTTGTAATCTATAAAGCTTTAAAATCGCGTTTTACAACGAATGGATTTGTGCATGTAAAGTGAGGCAAATTGATTTTATTTGTTAGTTTTTCTTTACGTTTTATTTGTTTTGCTTATTATGTGTATAAATATTTTTTATTCGTTTCTAACCTTAAAATCTAATACATATTTGCATGTCTGAGGTAAAAGAAAAATCAATGTCATTTTAAGGTTATGGCTGAACATTACTATCTAATTGAACAGTGAACAGTTACACAAACAGTTAAGACGGTTACACATAAATGACAAGTGGCCAGCCATTGGCCAGCGCGACGCCTGCGCCGTTACTTTGGTTCCAGCTCCGCTCACTTGCACATCTTGGCCATGGCGTGGTTTAGTTTGTGTTCGTCGGCGCCAACGACTTTGCCCAGGCTGCGGCTGTTCTTGAGGAAGATGAATGTTGGCATGCAGCGCACCTTGTACTTCTCGACCAGTTCTTCGAATTTGTCCGTGTTCACTTTGAGGACGATCGCCTTGCTGGCGTATTGGCGCGCCAGCGATTTGACCACCTTGTCCATTTCCTTGCAGGGTCCGCACCAGGTGGCATAAAAGTCCAGCACCACAACCTTATCCTCGGCCCCCTCGATGCGTTTGTAGAAATCATTA
>SCDY01001113.1:0-36583 GCA_004143825.1 Drosophila micromelanica
ACCCCACCACCTCGACGAGCTGGTCGGTCATGTCTGAATACTGTAAAGTTGTTTGCAAACACTTCGCAGTCAGATATGGTAGAGTTTAGCCAAGTCTCAATAAATCCATTTAAAAAACAAAATAGATTATATATACATATTTTTTTTTTAAATTTATTTTTTGACATTAAGATTATTGTATTCAAAATTTGTTGAATATATCTTTAAAACTAAGAAAGCTTTATATGCTCTTTTCACTTGGTAAGCACTTATAAATGGAAACGATTTAAGAAAACTTTGCAGTGTTTATCAAACACAATTTCCAAAAGGTGAACAACACAATTACCAAATAGTTCAGATATAGTTGGGTATATTTGTATTTCTAACTGCAATTAAGTTTCCTGGCATATTACGACAGATTGTTCCACTGAACCTTTGTTTTCATTCTCCTTTTGTTGTTGGCAAGCGCCACTCCATTATCCAGGACTTCCGTTAGGCAAAGGATGCGATTGTTGCGCCAGATTTTGAGAAGAATGCACCTTTGCTGAAACACTTTTGTTTTTTTTATTTATATATCCTTTTTGATCGTACAGAACAATTGTGCAAAGATGGTCTAATGATAGTGCTTTTCTTTATATTACTTCTCGAATGAGATATTGTTGTAAAGTCCTGATTAAATGTTTGTTTATTTGCTAGTGCTGGCAGCCTTGGTAACAGAAGCTTTTCCAGCAAGCTTTTTTGCTAAACCTCTTTGCCTTGCCAACCGTAAATTTCTATTTTATTTAGACCAATTTCTAAACAAGCCTAAAGTGTCAGTATTCATTCACTGTTTTAAATCAAATGTAGTAATTTTTTATTGCACACAACTGAACGGGGTAAATTTTCATTAAAAGAACTCGATTGAAATGCCGCCGAAAAAAGATAAGCCGGCGAAGGGGAAGAAGGGAAGTACGGAAGTCAATAAAATGTCTCAGGTGGATCGCACCTTCTACGAACTGCAGATCACGGACCTGAACCAGAAGCTGAGCCGTCTGCGTTCGCATCTGGCCAGCCTGGATGAGTCGAATGTTATCCTCACGACTAAGCTGCAGGACGTCGATCATGACCGGACCGATGTGGCCGCCCATTTGGAGCGCACCCTGGCCGATCGCAACAACAATATAACCGAGCTGGAGGAGCGGCTGGTGGAGGTGTCGAAGGTACGCAACGAGGAGAACCGGGTGGCACAGGAGAAAATTGCCGACTTGGAGGGCAAATACAAGGCGATGCACGACCAGCTGACCTCGGAAATAAAGCTGCTCAATGGCAAGCTGAACTCGTTGGATGAGTTTCGGATACAGCGCGATATGCTCCTTGCCAAGTTCGATGAGCAGGAGAGCGAGGCCAGGGAGAAGGAGAAGGTGCACAAGGAGGCGCTTTACAACATGGAACAGGCGGCAGTTGTCGAAAAAGATGCGCTCAAAAAAGAGGTCGAGGCCAAGCTGCTTCAGGTATCGGAAGACTTCACCAAATCCAGTGAGATCCGCAACGCGGGCTACACCCGCCGTCTGATCCGGGAGAACATTGCCCTGCAGAAGGAGATCGATTTGCTGGTGATGTCACAGATCAAGCTGCAGCAGCAGTACAACAACCAGAAGGAGAAGCACAAGGAGATCATGGAGCAGTACAGCGCCCTCGA
Source organism: Drosophila micromelanica (assembly GCA_004143825.1). Lineage (NCBI taxonomy): Eukaryota > Metazoa > Arthropoda > Insecta > Diptera > Drosophilidae > Drosophila > Drosophila micromelanica. The sequence goes on from SCDY01001113.1 coordinate 1,658, forward strand.
TCAGATTAAGAACGAATTGGTGCGCAATTCGATCAACAAGATCAAAATAATCGAGGCTCTGACCACCAACTATGAGAAGCTCAAGTGCAAATACGTTGAGGCGCTGCAATACCGCAAGGCATACGAGGAGCAACAGGAGGCGGACAAGCTCATCGATGCCAGGAACAAAGATGCCGTTGGCAAAGTGCAATATCTGAGCAGGCGCATCGAGCAGATCACGTTTGAGAAGCGCCAGCTGGAGGCGGCACAGGATCAGCACGAGAAGGAGACGGAGCGACTGCGCGGCATCATACAGGCGATCAAGGAAACTGTGCGCGATGCCATCGTTAGCCAGCGGAGCATCAAGCTATTCCCCGAAAGACTTGAGGAGGCCAACGTCGATGAGCCCCACGTCATCAATGAAGTCCGCGAGGAGGCGCTCGCCATGAACAAAATGGCTCGCATCGATCTGCTGTCCACGTTGATGAACATTGTCAGCTCCCACTCGGCGGAGCTGCCACGCACACCGTCCGTGCAGACCTTAGATACCGTTACCTCATCGCTGTATACACCGGGCAAAATGGGCTTTATGCCCCACAAGCCCAAGCCAGCTGTTGGTGATCTATTCGAGACGCAGGTACTCGAAAATATCTCAGAGATGCAGCTGAAGATTCCCGATTGCCTGCTGCAGGGTAAAGTCAAGGGCAAGGATGCCGAGAAGGTCGATGATCGCATATCCATAATCGATGTCGAATTCGGCACCACCTTGTACGTGTCCTCATCGCGCGAGGATGATGTCATTGAGGTGGAGGAGGAGCCGCTCGAGGAGGGCGAAGGCTCCAGCAGCTCCGTGTCTGTGAAGAAGGCAAGCAGCGAGGGCAGCGTTGCGCCACCGGGTCCCATACCGTTGGCCAAGCCCGTGGTCGAAGATATCGAGAGGATTCCCGACACCAAGTCCTTGCAGAGCATGTCAACCACTGGCGGACTGACCGGCGCCACTCTCGATGCTGAGGAATTCGAGGAGGAGGATGAATATGAAATCAACCTGTTCTATTAACCTATTATATTTTCCTTAAAATAATTTATTTGGCTTACCAATACAAATAAAGGTTGACTCTTGAAATGTGACATTAGATATAATTATTTTAGAGGAATGGGAAGTTATGTCCAGCAATTTTTTATACAATTTTACCAAAAATTTATTTTTGTTTTTGTTTTTTAGGGTCCTTCGGTACAGACGGAAAAATGTAATAAAAGCATTGCGGACACCTGGGACTGTATCTATGAAACAAGCGGCAGCATTCTGACCAAGTCAAATGTCACAGAGGTTAATCAGGAAATTGGTCCCGGCTGTCGCTGTGGCTGCATTGTCCATCTTGGCTCATCCAAGCCGAAGCGGATAATAGCGGGCGCCACGCAAGGCTGTCCGGGACGCTCCTTTTGGCTCATCCAGGTAAGGCGTGGATTCTTAAAGTTACGGCCAAGCTTAATCGCATCTCTCTCTCCTTATGCACAGGTTGACGGTGAAGAAACCATTTCGCTGCAACTCAGCTTTCTGAGGCTTCCATGTGCCGTGCAGTATATAAAGGTGCGCGATGGACCCTCGCTGTCCTCCACTTTGTTGTTGGAGCTCAATGGAGACGGTTCAACAGTGGGCAGCCTCAGGCGACCTGCGGGCGAAGGTGCCAGTCATGCTGGCCTTCCGTTGGCCGTCGAGTCCAATGGAGCCCAGCTGCTGGTGGAATTTTTTTCGGGCGACACAACCACAAATGCAACCAACGACGATGCTGCAGCCTGCACCGGCGGTTTCATGGCCAATGTGAAGCCATTAAGTGAGTTCAATTGGAAGAGTATTCTAAATTAATTTATGTCATTAATCTCTTTTTCTGCTTCAGTGCCCAGAAACTTGAATAATAACAGCACGGTCTTGGCGGCCACGCGCCTCTCTGTGAAGAGTCGCAACATCCAGCAGAAGAAGCCCCTGTCCAAAATGCGATTCACTTTGGTGCATCTAAGCGCCATGGTCTTTGCCACGATTATTATTTTAATAAGCGCACTTTTAGGTAAGTACAGCTTGGAAAATGTTTAGTAAGCAAACATAAAACTGATAAGCATGGAAGGTAGCTCAATTCAGTTATATTTAAAATTGGCGCCATTTGCATAAAATGTTGTGTTAGCAGAAAATTTTAAATACTACCCAGGGCTGCACTGTTAAGTTTTACATGCTAAGAGAGCACAAGAAAAATAGCGTACTCTCTCAAGGAAATAAAAGCTGGCATGACACCTTCAACTTTACGCTTACAAGGGTTGAACACGACAGCTGAAACTGAAAAGTGTCATTCCAAATAGAGTCTGCGCTTTGCGACAGCTTCTTACACGACGTTCATGATTTATTATGCTCCCATTCAACAGGTGCTCAGTATATGGTGCGGTACCGTAAGTATCACCTGGCAGTGGCACGGCGGCAGGACGAGGGCTCGCATTTGCATACGCCACGGGCATCGCTCAGCTCGCTGCACGGGCCGCCGTCACGCGCCATCTCAACGACCACACTGCTCTCCGAGGTGATTTACCTGGTGAAAATGCGACCCAAGCATCAACTGCGTCACTCCATACTGCGCGAGAGCGCCGACGTCGAGCATGTGAACCACGAGACGGAGTTCAAAGATGACGACGTGCCTGATAAAACGGTCAAGGGGTAATTTGCACACAAAGACCCCCCGAAAAATAAATGCCTATCATGTTTTATTTGTGCAGGGAAGAAGTGCCGGCATTTGGTAGTACTGCTTCAATGATGACCCTGCGCAATGAACACGCCTCGTTGACGTCGCTCTCACCGGCTACGGACAGCCGCAGTCCGGTGGGCTCGCCGTTGTCGGGTGAACCGGAGCTGGAGCTGCAGCGCATCGATGAAACGGAGCCAGCGACCAGTCCACAGACAAGTGTGGAGCCGCTGAGCTGCAAGGACAGTGCCAAGGACTCGGAGTCCATCATTTCGTCTGGCATGAGCTCCCTGTGCAACAGTCCGCCTCTGAATAGCCATAGGCTGAGCAAGTACTCGGATCGCTACGATGCGGTCACCCTGAAGCTGTTAAGCTCCCGCCTTGACGAGAGTCTGCGCGACGCCAGATCTCTGAACTCGGGCTCCGGTTCGCTATGCTTGAATCGCATGGGATCGCGCAGTGTGAGCGCTTCCCTAACCAATGTAAGTGTGTGCTTGAAGTTGTGCCAACAAAGATCTTGTTTGTATATAGTTTTATTTGCTTGCAGGGCTGTTACTCGCCCGCAGCGAGTGTGGTCAGCACGGCGACCATACGCACAACCAGCAATCCGAAGGAGTCTAAGGAGAAACAGAATCTCAAGAAGCTATTGGGGCGACCTGGCTCCGAGTTCTCGCTCGGTAATCAGGAGGAGCTTGAGCTGGACTACTATGATTACAATGTAATCAATGCTGGTGCAGCGCCCGGCTCTTATCTGGGCATGGATCCAGCCTATTGCATTTGGATACCCCCATTCGAGGAGACGACAGAGCGAGAAGATGAGGATAAAACGCCAGAGCCGACGTCCGTAGCCGATGAGACAAATCCATCATTTGAGCAAATGAAAATGCCCAAATATGGTCACTATTTATGCCCAGGCAGCAAGTCTACCACAACAGACAACACGCCCAGCTCCGAGGAGCGCTCTTTGCCCAGCAGCCAACAACAATCCAAGGCCACCTCGCCCAGCGAATCGAACCAGAAAAGCGATCCACCGCAAAAGACACCCACCAAGCAGCCAACTCCATATATGTCCCGCAAGCAGCGCCGACAGGCCAGGCAGCAGCTTAGGCTAAACGCAGCTGGTTGTGGCCAAGAGTCCGAATCGGGCACCCTGCGTCCTTACCAAGCAGCCAAACCGGAGAGTGAGATCGCTGCAGTGCATCAAAGTCTTGGGAAGATGACGGATGACAGCTTGGACTCGAGCCAATCGATGACTGGATCATATGTGGAAAAGGAGACCCTTGTGGAGAAGTCGTCACGTGATCTGCAAGAGTATCTCCACCTGGACGACATCCAGTTTGCCGATGAAAGCGGAAGTGATTACGAGGCAGCTACACTGAAACAACAGGTGGCGCACGCTGCAGCCAAGAGCGTCCTGGATAAGACAACAAGGACGAAATCGAAAGAGGCTGCCGTTTAGTTTGTACATAGAACAGGCGAAAACCATATGCATATATATAGTTGATTTAAGATAGTATATGTTACGGGTAGATACATATATCAGCAGTACGAGTATATAAGACCACCAATAGGTTAGTTTGAAGTGATGGAAAATGTAAATTTAGCGATCTCAATTAAAGGTTCGAGTAAAGCTCAAGCCGTGGTAGTATTATCTATTTAAAAAGCATTTAAATTTACACATTACGCTATATGTACATATATAAGTTCAATCAAAACTAGTCACTTATATTAAGTAAAAGCTTTCAATCTTTCAAAAATTGGCCATTTTGGTCGCTTATTTATAATTAGTTACTTTTTATTGCGGCCTTTTTGTGATTACTTATTTATCGTTCACTTATCAAAATCTAGTCAAAATTATTTATACATTACTTTTGATTTATATAGACTGTACTTAGTTCGTATAATAAAACAAGCGAATCTTTTATTTAAACCGATGTTTACTCTTCGAATTCTAAATTCTATACAAACATTACTCGGGCTGTGCAGCTAAGTATAGTTTCTATAGGATATAGACGGAAACGAGTAAGGAACGAGTAAGTTTACATTAAAATTGGGTTTTCTCCTTCTGAACAGAATATTTGCATCTGCTTTATGTACGCCCTTAGCTCTTGGCGTCTTAACTGCTCCTTCATGTGTTTCAACCATGGTTTATTCTCGATTGGCCTATTTCGGTTTATCGCAATGCAAATACAACATTCACATTTCGTTTGCGGCTTCTTCAATTCGTATTCAATATTCTGTTTCTTTTTTAATTTCACTGGCTTTTTGTTTTGGAATTTTTTAATTACCGGTTTTGGTTGTTCCTGAGATTCATGGGCCAGCAGGTCATCATATGGATAATGTAGAAAATCATTGACATCTATATCGGTGATGCTTATGTTTTCTAAATAGGCCACTTCCAAATCGCTATGCAGATATTCCCTAATTTTTTCAAATCGAGATTGGTTATCAAATAAACCATTGGATTTGAGGGAAACCAGAGATGCCATTAGATTCTGCTTTTGTTTCTGATTTAGTTTCATCCTGAAATTGGCCTGCAGTCTTTTCTTTCTCTCCAGAAGTGTGTTGAAATTATATTCCTCCTCTGTGAGAGGTGTCACGAATTCTAAGGGATAAACTTTCGACAAACCAAAATCTTCAAATTTCATTCGACTTCTCGTCTTCACATGAGGTATTTTAAACATATTTTTAAGATTTGCATCAGAAGAGGATAAATGCAAGTCCGTATTTGAGGAATGTTTTTGGTTTTCGTTTTCACCCATTTCTGGAATTTTTAAACGGCTTTCGGTCCCAATTAAACTGCGTGAAATTACATGAGATTCTTGATTTCCGTATTGTCTTATAAACGAGTTTTTCCTGTTTCTTTTTGCCATTTTCACAAAATCCAATGAAATTATACTTTGATTTTTTAATCTATTGCATTTATTTGGGTTTTTTGTGTTGCTAAGGTGTATTTTAGCTATATTTTTAGGATGCTTTGCCTGAATTTTGTTAGCTTTTTTCTGTTCCGTCTTTTCTTTTAGTACAGACACATTCAAACTTTGGTTAGTTATACTTTTAGGATGCATTCCCCTAACTTTTTTAGCTATTTTCTGTTCCGTCTTTTCCTTTAGTACAGACATACTATATATATTTTTAGGATACTTAGGATGCTTTGACTTAATTTTGTTAAATATTTTCAGAGTTTGGTTAGAGTCAATGTGATTTTTCTTCTTCTTACGCTTCACAGTTATTTCGTCGAGCATTTTCGCGATAGAATATCTTATACTGTTCCTCCGGCTGGCAATACTTTTACTTGTATTCTCTGATGGTGGCGACTTTTCTGGAAGCGAATACCTTGAAAAACGTTTTATTTGACTATCTGTTAATGTATTTTCAGAATCCCAGGAATTACTTCTCTTTAATCGTGTGGATTGATTACTTGCTTGCTTGGGACAATGTGAACCAGCCACATTTCGTAATAAATAATTATTGGTGCACATATCAGCTTTATTTTTCTTTGGCTTTCTGTTAATTTGAGAGCTAGTATATTTTAAATATACATTGCTAATATTGTTAAAGAGTCTTGATTTAGAATCTTTGTATAATACACTTCCTGGACTTGTGTTCGGTTCAAACAATGTACCCAAGCTTTTTTTGTAGTTTAGGATATGAAAAAATTTACCTTTATTTCGTTCATTTTCATATCTATTGTTTATATTCGGTAATTCTCCAAAGGATATTGAAGTTTGCGCTAACGGAACTTGGATACACGGATACTTTGGCCGATTCATATAATAATTTTCCTTGGACCTACCCTTTTGAGCTATTGGCCAAGCGAGTAATCTGCTATCAGTTTTCTCAATGTTGGCCAAAAGCGTTGATATTGAACCAAGATGATAACTTAATTTTGATTCTACCGACAGTGGCGTCAATTTTGAATACATCATAATTTAAAATTTTAGAGTATCTTATTTAATAATGCTCACTTTTTTTTACGTATTTATATATTTTATGGTGAATTAAATTTTATAAAAAGTAAAATAGTTGTCATTATCAATATGGTAAATTGATTTGATAACCAAATGTAACCATAGAAAATATGTCAATAGGATTCAAGGATGAATCGCCGGTATCATAAAATATACGAGGAAAACTTTAAAGTTTTTAATCCAAAAGTAACAAAGTATAAATCCCACAACTTCAATTAATAAGATTTGGTTTTTGTTTTGTTTATATTTATCTATGGCAAATTTAACAAATTTTATATTTTTAAAAATATACATTGATACAGCTAAAAAAGAGCTCAATACACTCTGCAATTCTGCTCAAATTTTTATATTATCATTTAAAATAGCTAATAAAATGTATGCATATTCACATATATACACGTGTATATAACAACATGTGTATATATATGTATATGCATTTATATGTATATGCATATGTATATATATACATATATTTAAATATCGTATATAGTTTAGGCTTAAAATTTACGTACAATCACACGCACTTAATTTACATACATTGATTTTGTTTCATTTATAATATTCATTGTTGTTTTATTTCTTGTGCAAAGAGTAAAATTACCTAATTTCATGTTATTCTTAAAATTTTTGATTCCTTTTTTCTTTTTAGCTGCGCATGTTGTAGAAGTAAAAATTTGATTTACTGAATTATTTTGCACACAAATGTGTATCTGTGTGTTGAATGGGGTGTATGTGTGCGCGCTTTATGCTTTAATATGTATGCATATAGTATTATTATTTCATATAAATCAATAACTAGTCTGAAGACCTTGTGACTAGACGGTTCTTTTTTATATTTGTTGTTTAACGACTACTCTAATATGTATATGCATTTAGTATTTGTTTATGATGCACACATACGTATGTGTGTACATGTATATATATATTTTATATATAGTTTAAACACAAACACACAAATCGACACAAAACGACAATAAAAATACAACAAATATATAAGCCAAAATATATCTCTATATATGATGTGTGCATGTATGTGATTTAAACCTTAGACATTCATTTCCTGCTCGCACTGTTCCTGAGTAACTTTCCCCCTAAAAGACGTTCTATCGCTCTAACACTCATCCAAACTATACAATACTCTCACGATCCCGGGCCGCGCTCGCTGCGGCCATATCGGTGAAGCCGCTGCGCACGCCCTGCACGCTGCTGGGCAGGATGCCCACGCGCCGCAATGTTGACTCGCCGCTGGCGCCGCCGACGCTGCGCAGGCCGTTGCCCTTGAAGAAATTGGCCATCCAATTGCCAAGTTTGCTGCTGCTGCTGCGTGTCGCACGCTGGTTGCCGCCGGAGTGCATATCCAAGATGCCACCGACACCGACACCACCGCCGCCATCGATATCGGCCGCATAGCTGACGCTGTTGCCATGACCAGTGACGCCCGGCTCCATGTGCTCGAGCGAGTGCCAGCGCTTTGGGTGCGCCATCAGCTCCTCGGGCGGCGTCGTCAGCGAGGCCTGGCGCTGCAGCAGCGGCGATTGCAGATCGTCCTCAATGGTCATGCCGCCATTGCAATTGTTGTTCAGATGCTTGGCACAGCTGCTCGCGGAGACGTTGCTGGTGCGTCGCCTGCTGCTGGCGCCGGCGGGCACAATCGTGGGCTGGGCGTTGGCAAAGCTGCTGGAGTAGCGCAGCGTGGGCAGCTGCCCGTTGTCGTGACGCATGAGCAGACCCAGCTCATCGTCGTAGCTGTCATTGGCATCCACCGGATTGGCCGTCAGATCATCGGATCCATCCACTGGCTCGGCCGCAGCCTCAGCCTCCGTTTCGCCATTGGGATGGCCGCTGATCAGCGAGACGCCCGTGTCCAGTGAGCGCGAGTTGTTCTTGGAAAGCTTCGAGGGTGGCAGCTTGCCGCGTTCGTGCCGCTTGCGCAGCTGCTGCACCGGCAGCGGCATCGGGTCCAGGGAGCGCGACTCGCGCAGCAGCAGCTCGGCCACATGGCGTGCCGCCGTTGCCGGCAGCGGCTGTGCCGCCGCACTAATTATCCGATTCGGCCGGACCATCGCCAGCGGCTTGTGCAGTGCGTTTGGCTGGCGCACCAGGCCAGCGGCAGCGGCAGCGGCGCCGCAGATGCCGCCGTTTAACTCCAGATCGCCATCGAGAATGGTGGCTTCGTTAGTATCACAGTTCGTTTCATTTGTATCGGAATGATTTAGCGTGCTGAGCGAGGCATGCGCGGACTCCAGCAGCGCGCCGCCCACAAAATGGCCGCCCAGGCCATTGAGCGAGGGTCGCTCACGCTCACGCTCCCGCTCACGTTCCCGTTCGCGTTCCCGCTCCCTCTTCGCTGCCAGTCGAGGCGACTCCCGGGCCACCTGATAAACGGAGCCCTGCAGACTGTACGTGGACTCCACATCGGCCGGACGGGGCACACTGCTCTGACGGCGCGAGCCGGTGCCGCAGTTGTGCATGGCCAGCAAACTGGGCTGCCTGGAATCCGGATTCATTTTGGGACTCTTCCTCGGCCGACTGAACAGCGGCGGCGGCATATCCGTCATATCGACAAGCTTCTTTTGTATGGCCTTCTCATTGGCGCCCGTTAGCCACCAGGTGACCACCTCGCCCTTGCCCTTCATGCTGACCAGGCCGCGCTTCTCGGTGATGTACCCGCCGCCCAGCTTATCCAGCGCCAGTTTACACTTGTTGGATATGTGTATCTTGAGCGCCTCGCCGTTGCTCTCCATGCGAGAGGCGGTGTTCACTGTATCCCCAAAGAGGCAATACCGTGGCATCGTGAGACCCACAACGCCCGCCACCACCGGACCCGTGTGCATCCCGATGCGCAGCTTCAGCGTCTCGTTGGGTCTATGCGCAATGCGATGCTGTTTGACCGCGTGCAGCAATTCCAGCGCCATGGACGCTATTTCACCCGCATGTCGATCGCCGTTCTTAATGGGCAGACCGGAGACCTGTAGGGAAAACAATACAACATTAGATCAATGGCAATTCAGATGAATGGGAGTGGACGCGATACTTACCACCATGTAGGCATCGCCTATGGTCTCAACCTTGTAAACATCATAGCCACGTATGATGCGATCGAACACCGTGTAGAGATCATTCAAAAAGTTTACCACCTGCAACGGTGTGCTCTCTGCGGACAGTGCAGTGAAGCCCACAATGTCGCTAAAGTAGATCGTGACCTGAAATGTGGCAAAAAAGTTAATTTCGTATATCCCAACAATGTGACCAATATATCTATTGTAATACAAACAAATTCAAGTATAAAATTTATATTTTGAAACAATTTAAATCTGTGCAGCTTTAAGGCTTGATTTATAAATTCTATTATTTTAAAAATACTTAAATCTTCTGTTAATTTCTTTTGAAAACTCTTAGAGATTTTTATTAAATCCATTTAATTAAGCTATGACATACCAAATCATAGGATACAGGCTCAACGCCCTGTCCCATGGTCAGTTTTTCTGCCACCGATTGGGGCAGCATGCGATGCAGCAAATCCTCCGTTTTCATTTTCTCCTCGTACAGGAGACGCGTGCGCTCCGTGACAATGTCCTCCAAGTTGTTGGCATACTTCTCCATCATTTCCATCATTTGATCCATGATGTTTTTGGTTTTGCCTCCTCTCATTTTCTTTAAACGATTGCTGTATATATATAAAAACAATATAAATTCGGTCCTTATTTTATATTTTTCAATTTTATATGATTACTAACCGTATGGCACTGAACTCGGGTCGATCGTCCGGATTCTCGGCCCAGCAGTCCTTAATGCAGGCGAGCACATAATCTGGACAGGACTCGGCCTCTATAATAGACTCTACCTCGGGCCGAAATGGCTCTTTGCCTTTATTTGGCAGCTCCTTAACTAAGTCCACAATTTGCTTTGGTTCATAGTTGGTTTGTCCAAACGGACCCTTACGACTAAATATCTCGTACATTATGATGGCAAACGCATAAATGTCCCCCTTCTGACTACCATGGGTATGATGATTGCGCAACAGCTCTGGGGCACGCCAAAGTTGATCTGAAAGCAAACGAAAAATATGATAATTGCAAGATTTACAAGGCAAATATAATTAAATACATTTTAAAATTTTAAAAATTGTATATAGAACAATCTTAGAATTAAAATCATGACTTTACACTCACTTCTGTAGTGCTGGTGCTCGCCAATGGACTCGTTTTCGGCGCACTGTCGCAGCTCGTGCAGACCAAAGTCGGTGACTTGCAGCATCCAGCGCGAGGTGACCACACAATTCGAGGATTTGAGATTGCCATGATAGATCAGCTGTGAACTGTGTATGTACATCATGCCCTGGGAATGCCAAGAGGAGAACAATATTAATATTTAATTAGCGAATTCGCTTTGAATTGAAACACACCTTGATTAGGTCATTGATGAGCGAGGCTATAAACAAATCGTCCAATTTGATGTCCTCGTTCTCAATGATATCGTACAGGCTGCCTTTGGCACAGTAATCGGTGACTAGCAGTATGCGTGTGGGCTCCACACAGGCGCCAATGAAGCTATTGATGTTATCATGACGCAGTTCACGCAATAGGCGCATCTCCTTCATGATCTCACGGGAGATGTCGCGCTTGCGTGGAAACTTTAACTCCTTGATGCGCACAACGGCGCCGCGCAGACGCGCCGTTGAGGTAACAAACTGATGGGACCAGCGGGAGCCATAACTCTGGGCGCTCATCAGGCTGACCTGGCAATAGAATGCACACACAATTAGTAGAGGATTCGTTTGAGAAATCAATCGGCATCTGCTTGACTCACTTTGCTGGGCGACGAGACTATTTCGTTGCCGGAATAGTCTTTGATTTCGCATATGTTTATCTTCCACAGCAAACCCTCAATTTCCAGCTCGATCTTCCACTTGCGATAGATGCTCATGGTAACCACACCGGAGCAGAATAGTAAAACGCCCAGCACCACCGCCGCAACAGTTGATGTGTAATGCGTATCGTCCTTTTTGCACAGCTCGTTGGCAAATCCGCACATGGGCTCATCGGTGGGCTTCTCACCGCCCGAGGGCCAATCGATCGAACCATTTATTAATTTATATTCCTGCAATCGTCAATCAAGAAATTGTGTTGTGAGATTCACATTTCGGGATCGGGTCTTTAGCAAACTCAAAGTAATGAAAACTAAAAAAGAGAAGACGACTCACTCACTGGAAGTTCTTCGCCTTGATGGAAATACGCCACGGGCACCATGTGATAATTGCAGCGTATATTCTCGGATATGTTCCATTTGTGCGGCTTGTACGCCAGCACCGAGAAGTTACCCTCCGAATCGCCGTACTGATCAATTTTGATTGTGGAACCGGTGACACCTTTTTTGGCAAAACAAATTTCGTTTTAAGAGAGTTAGCTTAGTTTTGGTTCTAACTTGGACACTCACTCATATAAGTACGATTTTTGATTATGGTATCTATGACACGCGTTCCATTGCTGGCTACCTCAGAGATGACCTCATCGGTGAGCACACGCGCCTCCATGCGCAGCATTTTGTCCAGCGCCCAAGCGTATAGCTTTACGGAATCGTACAAGTAAGCCGCATAGATCGATATGAACTGCAATCAATGATCAATTTTATGAATTATTATTATCAAAAAATAATTATTTTTTAATTCAGATATCATCAAATATATCGTATCGTTGATCACCTTGCTAAATTTGCTCTCCGAAAAAAGCTGTGGCACCGTAAAATTGAATGGCGGACTCGAGCTGTAGTTGCGCACTTGCTCCGTAAACTTCTCATAGCCCTTGGTGGGTGGCGTGGATGCCACAACGAGCAAACTGCGCGCCAATTGATTAAAGTTCTCAGTGCTCTTGCAGTTGGTCATCCGATTGATTACGTCCACCTTGCGCAAATACTTTTGTGCCTCGCTGAGCATGTTTCAAATAAAAAATTGAATGATCAGTACTGCATAAAGGAAACATAGTTGGGTTCACTTACCGCTCCGAATAGACCATCATGTCCACAAAGATGACCATATACTCGCCACGCGCAAATAGCCCGGCTGTCTCCATGGAACTCATGAAATCAATTAAACTATTCGCTGAACCAAGGAACACATAGATGCGCGTGCGATTCATCGTGTTTTGCACTACCTGAGAAAAGTGTATTTAATTGATTTTATTGATTTAATTTATTTATTTAAGTTTTAATTTTCAGATATCACTAAAGTTTGCATCAATGATGTAAGATAAATAATCAATAATATATCATAAAATAGGAAAATAAGCAAAATAATCATAGAATAAAAGATTTTCTTGTATCTGTCAACTAAGATAAATTTGCTTAAATTTTAGTTTAATTCTTTGTTAGTTTAAGTTAGTTTGTATCTCTTGTAGGAACCACTCACCTGATACCAATAGCCGGAACGGCAACAGGGCATCATCTGTTCGCAGCATTTGGCGCGATCATCGATGAATGATTGCTTGTGGTTGAGGGTCATGTTCCGCTTGGTTGCCTGGTCCTTTAATAGATCGGCCACTGTGCCCCACACCTCCTCATAGAGTATGGAAAACTTATTCCAGGCATAATAGCGGAGCAATGCAATCACCGACTTAACGACCTGTGAATACGAACAGTGAATACCAGAAATGTTTTAAAATTCCTCAGCAATGTATGGGCGTTCCTTTTCGTGGTAATGCAAAGCCGAAGTATGCAAATATTATATACATATATACTTCACGGCTATATCATTCGCCAGCTATATCATTCTGCCAAGGCCAGACGTGATGGCGGGCTAAATGTCAGTGTCAGCGCATCAACTGGTAGACAAACAAGCTGTTGCTTCGACCCCACAACTTTTTCCGCACCCTTCCCTCACTCACCTGCGTATCGGGCGGTTCGGTGCGTGCAAATGTCGGTATCGAGGATGCACGGTTCTCTGCACATTTCTATTTGAAAGTTTCATCGAACATACGGAAAGAGTCACAGCAAAGTTGAAAAAAAGAAAATATGAAATGCATTTAATTGGATACAGTGGGTGCTGTGATTCTATCATATATTAATAGCACTGGCATACTTTATTTGAACTTACATAGGATATCATTGGAATGTTGCGACTCTGTGAGACAATGGCTTCCACATAGCAGGGTCCTTCCGGACCAAATATGGTCGCGATGCCATCGCATATCATCTCGGTAATGGCCTTGGTAGCCAGCACCGTATCACCCTTGGTATCATTCCAGCGCAGCGCTAACGTTACATTCGGCAGCAAATTTGAATCTCTGTTGATCTGTCGAAAAAGAGGAATATGAGAATGTAAACAACAATGCGAATAAATCTATATATAGAAAAATATTTTAAATGAATTAAAGGTGAGCTATTTTTATGAAATATTCCACATATTTGAAATTCTTTTCCGCGCATTTTTTATTTGTTTTGAATATATTGCCATTTTTTATTTGTTTTTTTTTTTCACGCTATTTTAAGCCTTGTTAAAAAATGAGAAATAAGAGTTTATAATGTATACAATATTCAAGATATTTTCTGGATAAAAACTAGCATCTATTGTCAAAAATTTCGTAGAATTGTAGCTAGGGATTATATTATTTACTTACCTCATCCAGTGCCATTGTCAGCGCACCGGATATGGCCAAACCCTGGCGGTCCTTGAGCTCGCCAGTGAGTGCCGTTAGATAGCCAACTGTGAGGATGGTATGATTGCTACAGTCGCGTACTGCCACCGAGAGCAATAGTAGTAAATTGAAGGGCCAACGCGTCATGGCCCCTTAGGCCGGGGCCGTTCAGCGCGACGCCTATGGGTGCTAACAGATTTACACGCTGCAAGGATACAATCGAAATGAATAAAATCAGTAAGCGAGCGATGGCAAATCAATTGAAAGCAATAAACATGTGGCAAACAACAAAAGACTTGCAGAGTAAAAAAAAACCAAAATGTAAAAATGATATACTAGAGAATACTGTGTACCAAACAGCAAAGGATTTCTATGAGATTGTAATATATATAAATATATATTTAAGTTTTTATTAATAACGTAAAAAAAAAGTTAGATATGAACTTTAATTGGTTTCTGACTAAATTTTCATTTAATTAATATGCTTTCTTACAGGGTAACAAAATACTGCATTTTAACAAACTTTCACACTCACACACAAAGGAGAACTTGCAAAGAGTAAGGAATGAAATTCTATTGGATTGCTTTTAGAACGTTGCATGTATTTGTACGTATTTGTTGCAATACCCTGTACACTCTGTCCGGCATCTTGTCTGGCAAATGTCAAAAGTTTAAGTGAAATTCCATTCGTATCCTGTCGCTGTCTATCTCGCTTTTCCTCTTTGCTTCTTTGCGCTCATTTCTTTACTCAGAGCAAACACATTTGTGTGTGGGATCGACGGCTTAAGTGTATCCTTGCGGCTATTTTGCTTTGTTAGGATATATAGCCATTTGTATGTCCTTCAGAGCTTAAGTCTTCAATACTCACGCTCTTCCCCTTCCGCCTCCCCCACTGGCACTCGGCAACTCGTTGACGTTGCACACACAACGCACTCCCCCTCCTTGTGGCACGCGCTGCAGTCTCGTGCATTGTTTGTTATCCCATTTATTATGCATACGCTGATTTCCTCATTATATAAATATGTTTGTGGTCTTATCCCCATGGCTTTTGCTTTTGTTGCTGTAAACTGGTTCCCCTCCTTTCGCATTGGATAATTGGCTTAAGCTGGAGTTTAATTCATAATTGTTTATGAATTGATAGAGTGTAAATAACGGATTCTTACTTTTAAGCCTTCTGATTTAAATATGTGTATATTTTTTAATAAATATATTTATTATTATTCAAAAAAAGAAAAACATGTTCAGCAAAGTACATTAAGTACATCGATTTTGGTTTTTGCTTATATCTGAATGAGTATGAGTTGAATAATAGCAAATATACATTTATAATAATTTGGTTTCCACTTAACACACTTTAGCCCAGCTCCACGGTTTCCTCTCAACTCCCGTAAACATCTCTCTAACAAGCCCTGACAACAATGCAAATTAGCATTTCTGACACACTTCACGTTTAGAAATCACGCTTAGATATTTGATTTTGTCAAAGTTGCAATTTCAAATTAGAATCGACATTTTCTTTGGGCTTCATTTCATTTGCCACTGTGTATGAAATAATTGCGCAGCTATTGAAGATTTGGTGGAATGTGTATACGCCGCGTGGTACGGCTTGAGAATGAATGTGGCATGAACAAAGTTGCAATGCGTAGAGTATAGTTTCCAGGAAATGCAGCATGAAATTAAATGTGTAAAAAAGCCGTAACTTGTGCGAATACTGTAATCAAATAGAAGATACCCTGTACAGAGGTCTACAGTAAGCAGATTAAATCGACTTCTGTTGTTGACCAAGATATATATATTAGTATAGTTTACTGATTTCCAAGTATAGAAAGGGAGCCTGGGGAATTATCTTACAGCATAACATTAGAAACTTTCAAAAATTAAAAAGAACAAAATTTGTAAAAATTAGTTGTCAAAGGTGCCAGGTATAAGTTTTTGATTCAGATTCTCATTTAGTTTACTGTCCAGTCGCACACATCATGTTTTTTGTTTGTTAGGAATTTTTTTTTTTATTTTGTTGTTTTCTTATCAAAATTTTTCGTTTTCGTTTCAACACTCCTCCGGCAAAAATACACCCAAAATTCGATGTTTAGCTAAGCAAAAAGAGAAACTTGGAAGCTCGCTCTTGCAGTGCAGTGTTTTGAAGGTGACTTTTATGAATTATGTGACAGCAGCAGTACAAAAGATTGGGCTCAGCGCACGGTAATGTTCTCCACTGTCCTGTCCCTTCCCGCCATTTCACCATGTATCATGACACCATTTATTGCATTTCATCCTGTGCGCAGACATTAGCAATCGTTTTGAGCGCACTGACCCACTGACAGGATGGCCGTCCATGAGCAGATCGACAACCTGAACATCTGGTGGTTTCCACGCGACTTTTGCCAGTCACGTTTCGGAGAGTTTCAGCAGAGTGGCACAAACTCGTGCACTTTGATATCACTGATCCTGGCCGATAAGGTGGCCAAGGCAGATCGATTTTATCATCGTGTGGGCGAATTGCCGCTCCGTGGCTGGGAGATGTTTGGCAATGCTATGAACGATGGCAATAGCGTCTATCACAATGTGATAACAGCGCATACGCCAATGTCGCGCAACCTGAATCTCAATATACCGGATGCAATATCGGCGATTCGTTCCCAACACAAGATGAACTTTCGACTGGAGGAGTGGTTCTACACGCACATGGAGGCTGATCCTACCAATCCCATGTACAATCGCAATGTTGCCATGCAGCTGTCCCGCATCTTTCAGATCACGTTGCAGGTGTTTCAGCAAGCGGGCGGTGCCAGCAGCCGGGAGATGTCATCGCATCTATTTGCCGCCATTATAGCGGATAGCCGCACGGTTATGATGACCTTTGACTTTCGTGCCGCAATAGTCGCTCTGTTTGACTCCCACCAGCATGGCCGGGATGCGGGAGCCGTGTTCGCCCAGTGCACCATACAGAATATGGACGATTTACTATTTTGGTTCATCAGTATGCTACACAATGTCTACTCCAGTCGACCTGCCCTCTTCGAGATCTCGTTCCTCAGCTCTCAGCCGGGCGTGGCAAAGCGCATACCGCCTGCCATCAAGAGAGTTGCGAATGAAATCAAAAAGCAAGCAAAGTCACATTAACAACCCATCAATATTAAATAATATATTAAATATGCCACAGTTCGTCAGGACACATGCGTTAGAAGAAGAGTTTTTCAACGTTTAACATTAATTGGGTATAAGAGTTGTAGTTGACGGCAAAAGACTCGAAAAGCATATACAGTAAAGAAACAACTAAATTCTAAACGTAAATTAATAAATTTTACACAGTAACCTTATTTTATTTGTACACATTGGGATATAGACTTGACGAGCCAAAAAGAGAAAGAGGGTGAGGAACTAACAAGCGAGTGAGCAAGAGAATGCAAGAAAAAATATTAAAGGTATAAACTATTACAAAAAAAAAACCGTAGAATATATGAACATACAAGCAATGTCTTAATGTAGTTAAGGCCATTGAAAATATAAAAATCCGATTCGCAATGAAGAAGAAAAAATTTCATATGTTACTACATACAATTTTTTTTAAACAAGTTAAATGTTTGTCCTGTTGCATTTCAATTTCCTTTTGATAGCATGAAACCATTGGAAAAAAATTGTAAAAAAAGAAACTACATAAGTAATTTAATATGTAACCGGCAAAAGGAAGCATTTTCGAGCCCCATAACATATGGGGTATCATGGTATCTACTAGTCGGGACTTTCTGTTTAGAGCACTCTTACTTGTTTCCTTTTATGCAAAGAGAAAATTTCTAGATATTTTCTTCAATGTGTTCCAACGGCGCTTTGTTGTTGTTCTCCTACATACACCATCAACAACAGCAGCAACAATAACAACAACAAGACCTTCCTAAGCGTGTCTTTTGTTGTGCAGTTCTCGGCTGCTAATCAAAATGAGTTAAATAAACACATAACGTAACCTATTAAGAACTTGGTACGTGACAACAATTTAAATATTTTTAATGTAAACAGAGAGCGGAATATGCGCCAACTGAGAGGCGAATAAAAGAACACTGGTCTAAAAATAGAATTCACATTTCTAAGAAAATGTGAGAACAACAAATCGGGCAAAACAAGAATCAAAGCAAGCAAAGCAACTAAAAGTAAACTTTAAACGTAACGACAACGGCGATGTCTGCAGCGACAGCTTCAGCGACGACGTGATAAAACGTTAAACAGAATCAAATACAAAAACAAATACAAATGCAAATACAAATACAAATGCATATGCAAATGCACACACAGAGAGAGGGAGAGAGAGAGATTAAAAATGAGCGCCGAAACAAACAGAAAGACAGTCAGACAGACAGACCGAACAGCATTAAGAGCAGGAGACTGGAAGTTGTGTAACGAAGCCAACAATAACATCACGTAGCCGCAACGTGCAGTGGCCACCTCAGGCAGCTCCCCTCGTCTGTCTGACTCTTGCACTCTCACACTCTCGCACTCTCAAAAAATCACGCTCCACATTGTGCTCTCAGTTTGTCGCTCTCGCGGCGCAACAAGTTGCAAATGCAATAAGGCGGTCGTCTCTGTTTGTTGTTGTTGTTGTTGTTTCTTAGCTTGTACATTTGTGCAGTTAAAGTTGAAGTTGTTTCTGCCGCCAGTCTAAAAATAAAGCTTGTACACTAAAAATAGACACGACGGCACGCCATTGGATAAACTAACACGACATTACATATTTTTACAAACAAACATGACAAACCTCACGAACAGACAGCTTTTAAGTGGGGTCGGGGCGCCGCACAGCAGATAACGTATATACATATGTATATATATATATATATATATATATATATAGGTACAACTATAAATGCAAATACAAATACAAAACCTGCGTGAGGCGACAAATTCAACTGACTGCCGGGTTGTCAGTCTGATCTGTCCGTAAGTCCATTAATATGCATACACATATGTAGATATATACAAACTTACTCACGTAGTCGTATTCGTATGTTTATAGTTTTGAAAGCCCTATAGTAGATAAAGCTCTAAGCCCATAATTTTATCACATCACAACTTCCGCCTTAACACTTGGCATATTTAATGCAAATTATTCTTAAACGACTTTTTGATTATTGTAGTGATCGGTAGGATACTACAATTTGTAATTATAGGTAAATATATTTGATTAGTATGTTTTTGTAAAATTCGCTTCATAAACTGACTAATCTAAAATTTAATATAAATAATTTTTAATAAATAAACGTGGTCGCGGCCTTATAACTTTTTCCTATTAAAGCAACAAAGAAACATTGAAAAAAATTTTAATTTAATTTTAAACAATATTAATGTGCATTGGTAGTTAATCCCTCTCTTATTATGTTGTTGTTTATGGTTTTTTATGAGCTTTGTTATACAAGAGTAGTACATTTTAATTTTTAAATTGCAATTTAACAAAGTGTATTATACTAGTGCATTAATGTCAATTTTTATTTATGTTATTGGAATTAAAATGTAGCCACCCACCAAATACAATTGTTAAAAAAAAATGTTGCCTACAAATTTAATTAATTGTTGCGCGGGTTTCAGTTTGCAATGATTTTAATTTAATTATGCAGTGCAGTCAAAAACGAATTCAATAAATAAAACAAATTAAATTTGTCATGTTAAAACTGTTTTTTTTTTATCGTTAAATCCAATATTAACCAAAGACTTGCTCAGTAAAAGCGATTCGACTCGATTATGAATATTTCTGTACAAACAATTTTTTAACTTGAATAATACCCTGTATTTTACTTGATGCATATTTAAATCTTACAGACACATTAAAACAATTTAATACCTAGAAACCACTTAAGTTTCAATACTTCCATAAAACTGTTAAAAGTACATCGACCCAAATCTTTGTTAGCAGCTTTTCACTCGATTTTTCAGTAAACATGATAACTGATTGAAAAGTTTCTGCGTTTTATGTTCTGTGCAGGCGTGTCTCGAACACTGCAGCACTTCGGGGTATTCAATGCTATTAATCATCAACAAGTTTACGCCCACCACAAACAGCCACGCCCAATCGCAAGCTATCAAAGCATTGTCAACATTACGTGAAGCCTACACATAAAAGGACTCTTCCCCGCTCCGTATAAACACAAAAAAGGGTTCTAAGGCCATTTGGATAATGTTTCAAAATGTGTTTGGCAACTGGGCCAGCTAGTCGATTAGATTATTAGACTCCAGAGTGTGATTTTTCAGCAATTTGTTTATTGAAACCAAAGTACCAAAGGATATTTAGCAACTCTTGATAATTTACGCGATGAAGTTTTCATAATGAATAGAGCTGGAATTGGAGCAGCCCATAATCCACAGTGCGCTGAACTCAATTCTGAACTTGGTGTAAAATGGCGATGGCAAGTGAAGCGTCGTGTTTCACACATACATACATAAAAAGGTGCTAGCAAGGACATTGTAAAAATGTCAATGTCAAACGCATGCCAGGACTAGTTGATTGAGTACCCGGTGAATGACAAAGGACGACGGGCAAGCGGGCAAAATACAAAGTGAGAACGACACTTAATTCACACTTGCTCCTTATAGATCTTACATTGTGTCTCAACGCATGGAAGACCAGTCAAATCAAATTACAAGACAAGCGAACTGTTCAACTGTTGCAAATGTTCCGCCTCTACCCCCTGGACTACACATCGAAAGTAGAAGGCGAATCCGGCCTGAACCAGTCCCTAGCCATATGATGCCATCGCTGGATGGTCAGGGCCATTGGCCCTGATTCGAACACATCATTTACAAATCGTACCCATTCCCAATCTCGTTCCACATGCGCCCAATATCCGTTCTCCATTTGCACAACCAGTTGATTAGAATATTGTTAACAGGCAACACGAGGAGCCTGGCTAGTCAATAGAATTTTTTCATTAACTGAATTGTCGCACGCAACAAATGAAGCACAACTAAATTGAAGACTTGATCAAGTTAAGTAAAATGAGAAAAAATGTAATATGAAATTGTATAAGAAATATACTTTTAAAATAATTGCATGTGTTCAAATTAATAAAACCTGCTTTAAACACATTTAATTTTTTACTTCTGCACAAAGATAAATACAAGTGAGAATAAAATTTAACAGATTATTGTTGCTTGTCTTTAGATTTTACCAAAATAGTTTTCAGTATTTTATAATCTTTCTTTGCTAAACAATAATAAACAATTGCCTTATTTTTAAGTTTTATGCGCTGCAAATTATTTTAAAAATGTTGTGCACATAAGAGTGTTTTTCATGAATTTCTAAAATTTGTTTATTTTCCGTTGTTTTTAGAAAAGCATTCAAAGGAATTGTAAACATACCATTCGGTTAAAATTTTATTGCTTATATTTAAATTATTGTGAAACAGGCAGCGTGTTTAGCAATTTCTTGTTGAGTTTAGATTAGTAATCAAGAAATTCCAATACGTTTTATTCAATCTTGTATGTCACTCACCCACGAAGAAAAAACTCGACAACCCAATGTCAAGGCTGATAAGGACTTGGGCGTTTAAGGGCGGGAGGTGTGGCAAGTGGCAATAGGGGCACGTCTGCAAATGTGCGACACGCAAAAGATTTCACTTTCAATCTGCGTTATGCCGCAGAGCTACAGCTACACAACAGTTGCAACTTCAACTTCAGGCAACAGCATGTGGCAAAGACAGGCGACAGACGACAGGCGCCGCTTATTCCAGCCGTAAATGGAGGCACATGACGACAATGCAACGTTTTGGCATTTCAACTGACGCTGAGGCTCAGCCTAAGGCTGATGTAGAGAGTCATTCAAGTCATTTAGTTCATTCAGCTAACAAGACTGAATCTGGCCATATCGGGCAGCCAGGTTGCTCTGTGTGAAAGTGAAGGGCGCTGACTGGATAACTGGATGACTAAATGACTGAATGGCGCCTGCACTTTGAGGTCATCAAAATGTTTTTAAAGATTAACAACATTCATGGACCGAAACACATGGCCTGCAAATAATGAGATCGAAACTCTCAAAACTGAATCTGAATCTGTGAATCTGTGCTCCAAAACATGCAAAACATTGCTCTCTCCATGTTGTTGTTGCTCTCGTTGTTGTTGTTGCCAAAAAACTGGATTTTCTAAAAATAGATCCTATGGGGAAATACTTGAATGTGCACCACATGTGCAACGGCCGCCAAAAGCCAACAGCATACGCATTGAGGGCGAAAAGTAGCTCCCCTTCCCCCTAAAATCACAATCATCGAGCTGGTTAGGACGTTCAGCGCCCATCGAAAGGGTTGTGGTTTCGAGGTTCGTGTCCCAACTGAAGCACAACAAACAGGAAACACAATTTCCGCTATTGACCAAATGATTGCATTTGCCCACAGAGTACAGAGTGTAAATGTGTAGATTATTGAATGGCACGGTCTTCTTGATTCAACGTTTGGATTTTTATGTCGAGGAAAACAGAGGGAATCACTCTATACAAACCAATTTAAAATCTGTCTGAAAGTACAAAAAAGTAAACAAAACAGTCTTTAAATATGTACTCGAAATAGTTTAAAGTGCATAGAAATGAATGAAATTATTTCGAATTTAAAGAAATTTTTTATTATTGCTGATACTGCTTTAAATTTTAATTTAGCAAATCTTTATCAAAATAGTTTTTGCAGTGTTTTCCCTCTACATATTCTAGTTTAATAATTTGCCATTCACAATTTGTAATCATCCCTAAGTAGGAGCGATGTGAAAACTTTTACTATTTCCTCTCGCTATTTTCTCATTTTCCCATTTCCTGTTCTTTTTGCTCGTGAAATTCAAGAACTTTCACTTACTGTGGAACATACTAATGACGATGCAGACACAGACGATTATAAGCAATTTGCTGGTTTATGCACACAAACCAAGAATAACAAATATATTTATCATGTATACGCCACAGTGCACGAGTTTTAAAATTGGTTTGGAATGCTGTTGGTGGCAGGTCAGTAATAAAAAAAAAATAATCTGGACTTAAAACAAAACCTACACTTTGAGAAAAAAAAATTAATACAAATTCTTTGGTTAAATTAAGAATTATAGTTAAGCATTAAATTAAATTAAAATATAAATCAAATTGTGCACAAATATCTTAATTCCAGAAGGTTTTAAGTTTATTCAAATTATTCAAATAGTTCATTAAAAGTTTTAGAACAAAAAAACTTTTTAAAAAAGTTTTTCATTTATGTGTACTGGTCTAATAGAGCTTAAAGTGGAGCGCATAAAACAAGTATGTTTATTAATAGGTATATAAAAAGATATGTGCATGTAAGTATAACTAGGCACTCTAGTTGGCATTAGTAATATTCATAATACCAGTTTAACCACTTTGCGTGCAACGGCAGACACTGAGGCAGCCAACAGCAGCGCCAATTTGCAGCCAGACCAAGAGACGTGACTTGGTAACCAGGCAGCAAGCAGCAGCAGCAGCAGGCAACAGCAACCTGCCTGGGAACTTGTTGAAACCCATCAAGTGACAACAGGCAGCAGCCACCCAGTCACCCAAGTGGCCAGTGGCAAGCAGACAAGTAGACGAGAGTCGCGTAAAGCGCGACGCATTGGCTGCCTAGCATCTTGGCCTGGCCGGGCCGGGCTGGCTGGCTGGTAGGATGTGTGGGCTGGGTGGAATAGTGCCTGCCTGGCTGGTTAGTCTGGTGTTTGTTGGATGAAAGAGAAAACATTTCTAATGCAAGAGGTGCAGGCAAAGGGTTGGTTAGGGTTTAAATTACAACACGGAAAATTCTTGAAATTAACAAGCAAACTCAACTTTATTTTACAAATTACAAATAATTGCTGTCAGTTCAGGACTGCGAACGAAAATAATATACAAAATATTTGCTAGCCCCTTGTGAATTATAAATAATTTTTGTGTGCATCGAGATTTTCAACGCGCTTTAAAGCACACTATAAAATCATGTTTAGACGTCGCTTATATAACAGGAAAATTTCCTATTAGCTGCTTGGGAATTAGAAGTTCTTCTTGCGTTTAATAATTATTATATTCACACTTAATCCGAAGTCCGTCTAAGAGTATCCAGAATTTTATGCATTTAGCATTAGCCGTCGCCGATTAAATTAGCTACTACTAGTTTAACAAAAACAAAACACCAGAAACTAGTTAACTTATTAAAATTGTGTTGACTTTTGGCCTACGATCTGCACTCAAGTCAGCTCTGTTGCTTAGTGGCCCAAGGCCATTTAAAAATACATCCAGCTAAAAATAACTTTTTTATGAAATAAACAGCCAACGTGGCCTGGAGATTAAAGCAAAGCGATATGCAAAGCAACCAAAATACCCAATCGACCGACTTGTTCTCGATCGGCTCACCGGGTGGTTCGGTAAGTTTTCGGTTTGTGATTCGGTTCGACTCCAGTTCGTATCGAAAAATTCAAATTCACTTTTCACAATTCAAGTAATAGCCGTACATGTGTTTCGTTAATGGAGCTACTACGCCGCCGTTCTATGCTCTCAATGGTTTATAAATAGAAATTGAATTTGTCTGAATGCCAAGCACCTAAAAAAAAAAAACACTAGCCCCGTTTTGGGTATCGGCCTTATCAGTAATGCTACCTTTACCCCACACACCACTGGACCACTGTACGCTAACGATTGGAATTTTTTTCGCACATTCCATTTATTTTATTATTATTAGAGCGTACAACATGCGGCGATAAAACGGCGTCTACCTCACCTCCTCCTCCCCGTCGCACTTTTGTTCGCATTCATTGCAATTCATATAAATAAACATACTCATAATGCATGTGCATAAGGCCCTACCAAAATCTCTATGGAGCTTTCAGCCAGCAAATCGAATCTGCGCATTTTCCGAAATTTGAGTGGGCGCCCATGAAAAAAAATTATAGAATTACAGCAGCCTGTGCGACGAAAAGATGCCCTGCAAATGTAGGCTTTTATACAATAATACTAAACACATATTATTTGGATTAAATTTATAAAATTCGCAATTTAGTGCAGTTGATACAGATCCCGATTATATACATTATTAGATAATGTCCTATTGCCAGTAACAATTCTTGTACAGCCTAGCATCATTATACCCCTTTTTCCATTTTATGGATACAGCATGTACTAAAATCGTGCGTAATAAATACAAATTTATGGTTTAATGGTTACCGCACATGGTATTGAACAACGCCAACTCAAACTCAACAAGTTGGGAACAAAATGGGGTAAAGCATGTGATATAACTGCACAGATATCACAAATAGGGTTGATAAATGACACGACAGTTCCCTGGAAAAGCTGCTCCGTCTGAATGATGATTATCAAATATTGTATGAGAAAGTTATTTAACCGAGTCTGACTGGTACTTAAAGGTTAAAATTTTATTCGATTTGTTCACATGAATAATTAAATTTTCATTTTATAAAAATTTTCAACAGACAAATAACTTAAATATAGTACGAATAAAATATAGAATATTACCTTTGTTTTGTATTTGTGCAACAAGATTTTTACGGTTTTTATTTTTATCAAGATAAGAAGGTAATCAATTCAGCAGAAACCATTTAATTTACCTTTAAAGCATTTTTTAAGCGCTCAAACACAGCAATTTGGAGAGTTGGACATATGAGTGAATATAAAATAAAAATTAAAACAGTTTTTCTAGCCCTCTCAAATGGGTATTTTAATTGCTTTCACTTTCCTTTCTGTTCTATTTCTTCCCCAATTAATACAAGCAACTGAACACAATGAAAACTTATCAACAAGTCACAGCAACCGCAGTTCACTTGGATCATTAAGAACGTGAGGGGGAACCCCATTTAACATCTTATTGCAATTCCCTTGACAACAATGGAAAAAAAAATGCAGCGAATAAAAAAATCATACATATATTGATTTATGTGAAATAGTTTGTCAAAAACTGATGTTGATGATGACAAACTGCTGCTGGCGAAGAAAGAGGCAGAGATAAAGGGAGACTGAGAGAGAGAAAGCTCGTCTCAAAGGTCAAGGTGTGTCAAGGGAGCAACACTTGACGTTGGTCGCGCCCTTCGTCTCGGTATGACATTGATTGCTCCTAATTGGAAATGTGGAAATGTGTTACGCTTGAAGGATAAGCGATAAGGGACGCAAGGAGCATTCTGGAGCGCACAACACGGCCATAAAATAATTGCGCCGAATGCGCCGACGAAGTGTTGAATAAACGGGTTAATTGGTCTCCACAACTTGTCGGCTTTTGTCTATTTATTTTGTTATTAAATAATAAGACTCAAATTAGTGCAATTTGTTTGCTCAGCCCGACGGGGTGGGTGGGCTCAACACGCATACAGTTAATTAAGCCCCCACGTAGTTTGTGTTAAAATGTAGGAAAGTGAAACGAGAAAAATACAAAACAACAACAACAACAAAAACACCAACAATAGAAAACATATAAAATGCTGCCTCTCTATGTCAAATTGTATTAGTCATTGTCTGGCCACGCGACGACTAAATTCTTTTTCTCATTATACCCTGTAGCCATCAAAAATAGCAGCATTATGTGACAGACAACAACGAAAATATTTCTGTTATGTATATTTTATTTAATCATAGGCAATGATCAATTTAAGCCAACTAACACTAGAAAAGTTGGAGCCCCTGTTTACAGGGTATCTAATGGGCCCAAATGGAGCATTTCGCTGTTGTTTCCAAGCGCCTTCTTATGCTGCTTTTTTTTTGGAAAGTTAAAAGACATTAATTAAAAGGTCTCGACGATTACCATAAGCACTTACCGGGTTCGCCCATAAAAAGAACAAAATAGAAAACCAAAAGATGAGCTCGAAACGTGCTCAGCCACTGATGCGGCATCTACAGCCGCAGGCAAATTCAAATAACAAGCCCGAAAGCCGCTTAAAAACCACTAAAACAAAGCTTTTGACATTGCATGATAAATTGTTTTTATTTAGTTGCTCTTGCTGTTGTTGTTGTTAGTTTTATTGATAGCCCACTTGAGCGTGCGTTCCACCTGCCAAAAAGATTGCCTGTGTTTTTTTTCGTTCTCTATATATTTATATTGGAATTAGAGTGGAATTTGGCATCAATTAAAATTGATAGCTGAGACGGCTTAGAAGCTCAACTGAAAATATACGAATTTTAATTGGATTTATTTCCACATCATTTGCATGCAATCAAAATCAACCTCTTTAGTTTGTTGTGGCTATTGAAAAGCATTCGATTTACAATTTTTTTTGGAATCTCAAATAACTTTCACTAGATACTGTCAAATTATAATTTTGCAATAATTTAAAAAACAACTGAATATTTGTTCTATCTATCGTACTTTAACCTTCAACACTTGTACTTTATCCATTTTCACTTTCAAAATATTTAAAAACAATATTTGCCTCAGGCCACAGACCCCTTCCGTATTTTTGAATGAATATTATTATTGCAACATCATGCTGAGGTCACCTGCCTTGAGGGTATCAACACATTCTGAGGGTCATTAAACAAGAATCTATCAATATATAAACAAAAAAAAAACAAAAAAACACTTCAAGAGACACTTATAAGCTCACCTAATTGTTGTTTTGGCTTCTTTAAGAATTATGTCTAAGCATTACCTGACATTATTCATGGAATAACAAGAGAAACACAATAAGCAAAAGAATAAAACAGATTTAACTTGGAAATGCCGTAGATCAAATACCCTAGCTGCCATTTTTAAATTAAATTATAAATTATTTAAAATTGTGAAATACGATAAGCTAATGTTAAAAGATTTTTAACCGGACTTAACCCGATCCGGTTCGAATACGTGGAATATTAATTTATTATGTAGGTGTGTAAATATATTGTATTAATATCAAATCAGCTCTTTATTTAAAATTGTGTATCATATTTCATTGTTACCCAATGCAAGGGTATAAAAAATCGGTAAGAACATAAATTTGTTAAACAGCAATTAAACGTCAAATGGGCGCACTTGAAGAGATTTTGAGAGCGTTACCAGTTCTTATAACTGGCATATTCAAGTGATTATTTTGTTAAATGCTGTACACACACAGGAATTGTGGAACACATGTTTGTGGGTGTGTGCTGAGGAATATTTTTTTGTCGACACGAATCGATTTGGTTATCTTCAGGCAGTTATCAAGTGTTTCGCATTGTTGTTGTTGTCGAATTTGATATCGATAGCTTTTTAATTGAACGCTAAAGGCGTCAGCTTAAAATTTGTACACCACATGCGAACATGATGAATAACTTGGCGCCACATCATCAATCAAAAGCGGCAGTTTGGCTGCGGTTTCAGTTTCTATTGTTAGCAGACATATTTTTGGCTTAAAGCTAAGCTTATTATTAACACGAGACAGAACATTGAGAACTCAAGCAAACTCAATACTTTAGTATTGCGATTTTCAATAGATTTATAACGTTCTTATCAAACTTATTTCTGCAGTACTCAATAAAAGCTAGTTTTTGCCAATCATCGTTCACATCTGTCATTTTAATATGAATGAAGTAGACACCATCAGAAATTCGCTTGTATTATCAATCGTTTTCGCACTAAATTTATATTGGGACAAGCGCAATATGTTTTTTTCAAGTATTTGATCAAATCTCTTATTGGTTTCTATTATTATAAAAAACCAAAAAAAAATTCGCAACAAATAGCTTTTACTGTATTGTACAATATGACGAATTGGGTGAACTTGCTTTTCAGAATTTGAATTTTTTATTTAAGGATATAATATATGAATGAATGAGTATTATAATACTATCTGCCAGTTAATCAAATCACAATTCTACTATAATTCACAGACAAACATACCATATTATAATGAGTTAAACCTTTTAAGCCATGTTATTGTTTATGCCCACCTTTTGCGGCATCAAAAATATTTGTTCGAGTTATTAATCTTGTTCTGTTTTCGTTTCCTATTATGATTCATAATAAAAACCTTAAGCTAATGTCAATCGATGTTTTGTGTTATTAATCTTAATTCTGGATAACGTGTTGGTCTATTTTTATGAAAACAGCTCCAGCAAAAATAACAAACGACAAGGCGCATCAAATTTATTGTTTATACAAATGTTATCTTTAAATTATCATTAATTTATCATGCATAATCAAAAAAAATTGCGGTTTCCATACGAGAGGTGTGTGTGTGTAAATTTGTGCGGTTGTCTCTATAAATATTATATACTATATGTGGACTATAATACTTGTTCTGTATACGTTGTACGGTTGGAAATGTGTGAATTAGTGCTGTCGTCAATTTCAGCGCTTCTGAGTTCCCAGTTTCTCAGTGCAATCGTATGTATATATATTTCTTTGTGGGTATATCTGATCTTGATCTTTCATTAACAATAAGATGAAAAGATAGAAAACGATAATTCCATGTGAATCGCACTATATACTTTCTGCATCTAAGCTCTTAATTGCCTTTAGTGGCTTTCATTATATATTTAGTTTTTTGTTTTCAAAGCCAAGTTAAAAGCTTTTCATCCAAACTCATTACACGCTGCGTATACAAAATGCATTTCCATCTTATTCTGTGTTTACACTTAGCAACAAGTTTCTTGGCAATTTCTGTAAATCTGTTTTCTTGGCAAATTCCCCAAAAATGCAATTTTGAACAGAGCTTATACGAAATTTCCAAAGTTGCTTGGCAAAATGCCGGCGGCATAAAAACACACAAAACGCTGAATCAGCCTTTTCAACTTAACAACGATGCAAAACACATGCACACATACACACTTACATACATTCATCTATATGAATGCCTATTGTGTAGGAAAGTCGAACGAGTTTTTTTTTTACATTGCGCATTTTGCACGTGTCTTTCATTATATTGCGATTAAGTGCTTAAACAATTAGCACATTTTAAACAAATGACAGCCTTCAGTTAGTGCATTAATCGTGTTCGGTGTGTGAATCCATAGCTAGATAAGTCAGACGTATGCATTAAAAACAATATTACAATTTTACATTAATAAATTGAGAGAAGTAAAACTGTAAATTTCATATATGTCTTTTCAACTTGGCTTACAATTTGAGTTCAATTAATAAATATATACCTATTTATATGATATATATGTATATATTCTTGCTGCGATCCAGCAAGAACAGCTTAAAGACCAATTATTTCCGTGTTTGATGAGCGTTTAAAGAGCCTGCTTTTAACTTTTTTAATCACCTTTACTATGGTTTTTAATACCCTACTTCAATGTGTGCAAAAAATGTAAACAATTATAATCACACATACACACACACACACACGTTATATATACATTTTTATACTCACGCGATTTTGTTGGATTTTTTTCTTTTATTATATATGTGCGCTTGTTGTTGTTGCAAAAACAACAACAACAGCAACAAATTTCGATGTCGCCACTCTTATTAAAAATTCTTTCAATTGTCGCTTCAGTTGTTCCGGTTGAAGTGATTGTTGCTGTTCCTGCTGCTACCTTTAAGCTCGCTTTAAAGTAGATGTTGTGTGTTGTGCTGTTGTTGTGATGTTGTTATGACACCTGCCGTACGGTAGCTTTTGCACTTTTGTTTAAATTTATCCATAGCTGCAAAAGCAATCCAAGCAGAGTTAATTTAAAACGGATGCAAAATCGTAAAATCAAAATAGTAAATTAACATAACTTGATGATGGCAAATATTTAATACTCTTAATGACATGTGGTAAGCCATATCATATCGATGTGAAAGAAAAATAACAATTTAAAAATTTGTAATGACAGATCACAGGGTTCAGAGTATCTTCAAGTCGGGCTGTCCCGACTAGAGCCTTCTTACGTGTTTATAACTGAAATTTCTCCTTCAGTACGTTTCGAATTGCACGATAAATGAATATTACTCAAATAAAATAATACCGAATGTTTTAATATTATTAAAAATCGCTTCATAACATATTTGCCAAGAGACGCCTCCAAAAAAGTCGCTTAAAAACATTCGAAAAAATTCAAATAAAAACCAATTTACGCATGACTGAAAGACCTAACAAACCGATTTAAAATTCAGAACGTGAAACATAAATAATAATTTTATTTCGCAAAAAATTAAATCAAACAAAAAGAAATATTATATTTCAAATGAAACATTTGCCATCACATTATTTTTACCAATAACAATTTAGTAGTTTATTGCTCACATCAATGTTTGCATATGTCTATGAATTATTTTTCCCCTCATTCGCTTCCATTCCAATTATTTATTATCGACGTGCAAACAGACATTGCCGTAATTATAAAAAAGTTAAATTAAATAATATATTAAATCACTTTAAGGCTTAATACATAATTTTTGCACTCGCATTCTGTTTTTTCGTATTTAATAATTCCCTTGAAGCCGCCTCTTTGGAATTTTTACCATTAACTAGTTAGTGACATAAAACATTGTTATAAGTCCTTGTCGACCGTCTCTACAAATACAAAAGTCAACAAGCTAGAGAGCTCTAAACTAGCATGCTAGACTTGAAAATAACTTTTTTTTTTTTAATCTGATTCAAAAAGGATTTTAAAGTCGTTTAGTAAATATTAAGCTTGTAACCATTAAATATATTTCAATTTCAATTTAAACACATTTAAGAAACCATATGGTGTTTTTCTCTTTACACTTTTTTATTTTAAAATATAAAACAAAAGCATTCCACGTCAATGAAGATATTACGCCGCATCTCTGCTAAATCCCTTTTTTTTTTGCATTCCCCTCGCAGTTTTGCTTCCTTTTGTTGCTCTAAATGAGGCAATTAAGTTTTTTTCAGTTTACGCCGCAAACATTGGCAGTAGATAGAGAAGCAGCCGTTCGGAAAACGCGCTCATAAGTTACACATGAAAACTCAGCATTGGTTGCTGTTGGTATCCATATATATATTTTAACTTGTGCAATGATAAAGCACGGATATTTTGACTTGATAATTAAGTTCAAAGTAAAGGGAAGTGCATAAAAAGTTGCAAGTGAATTACTAGCAAACAAAAAATGCATGTGCGATGCATTTACAAGTACAATTTTATTTACAGACATATTGAGTTAAGCCAAAAACAAAAATAAAGAATTCTCGTTGGTACAGCGACGATTAAAAACCCTTGCAAACATCAAGTTTTTTTTTATATATTTGTATACAATATTATTAATATACATTTTCTTTAAATATTATACACAAAAATTATTTTTTTTAACAAATAATAAAAAATATAATAATCAGCAATGAAAGCAATCCAAAGAAATACAAGTTTGGATTCGTAAATAATTGAATCGTATTAATAAGCCTCAGCTTAAAGATGAATGAAAACTTTAAGTGCACTGGATGCCGACAAAGCTGATTAAGTGGCAACTGTTGCATGATATCGCTGGCACACACGCACACACTCTAGCAACAACAACAACAGGTAAACGCCGCAGGAACAACTTGTTCATAAATCTGTCAATTACCGTAAATCACACTATGATGCTATAGAAAAGAAGGGGGACTACAAAAGAGCAAGAGGTAGGGAAAATTTTCCAACACATGTTTTGTCACATTTTGCAGTTAAGCAGTTGAGTTGACAGCAAAAGGAGATGAATGAAACCAAGAGCTGCACAAGAATGTGAACCAATATATCCTTTAAAACAAAAAAGTTTTCATGATATCGAATTTTTAAAAATTGTTGCATCTTTCATCGTTGAGATTCAATAGAGTATTCGTAGAATAATACACATAGCCGGGCTTGGTTCATTATATTGTAAATGCAATTAATAATCCTTTCTATAGAGTGCTGGACGACCACGTCGCACTTTTATAGGGAGGGCAAGTCCATTTTAAGTGGAAGAGCCTGTTGCAGTGGATGCTCACATTCTTTCATTTGTCACAGCGGCCGCTGCAAATGTGCAGCTAATTGAATGGACGGTAGTGGGTGAAAGTAGCAGACAGAAGTAGACAGTCCGAGCCTCGTCAACTAAATTGGCTCGACAGAGCGGGCCCTGAAAACTGTGCTATGCTGAAGTGGTTACGCTGACTGCGCTACCAGCTGCCCGGCTAATTCAAAGAAGATGTAAAAGTTATCAACGGCAGCAGCTTCGGGCAGACCAGCAAAAATTTCCCTTTAAGAATTGTTGTATTTATGTGGTATTTTTAAAGAAAACTGCCTTAAAGCCGCAACTGAATTCTGCAAAAGTATCTTAAATCTGCGGTAAACCCAACAAAGCTATGCATACTACGCATAATTTCCTTTGTTCCTGGACTTTGGATGCACATTGCGTATTGGCACGCCCACTTAAATGCTTAGCAAACCGGTCATAAAATAAACGTTTAATAAATTTTGTTTAAATAACTATGTCCACAAAATTGCAAAACAAACAGTTGTTAAAACCGATCCGAAGTCGTAAATTTTTTGTGTGTGTGTTTTCCAAAGGTATGCATACATATATTTAAATGTTTATATACACACATAGATACACACACATAGACCCACACGCACACAGCTCACTCGATTAATGCTAATAGGACCCGCCCAAAGATGGCGTCGCTAGAAAACCCTTTTGGACTCAGCGACTTTGTGGCGTCGTTCGGCCAATCTACCAACTTATTTGTTTATTAAACAAAAACACTTAAATTGCTGGCGACACGCCCACGCGGCTCAAGCACAAGCAACTAACCCAAGAAGGTGCTCACGAAAATGCCTCAGGTAGGATTGTGGGATGATGATGATGATGGTGGCAACAGCTGCGATTTGGCTTAAATATGTTGCATGTAAAATATGTTGGCCGGCAACACGCAAGGATCTCGAGCGACTCAATTGCCGAAATTACAAAACTATGTACATACATATTTAATCAATTATATTTTATTATTCTAACATCTTAAGGTAAGGTTATATTTTATTGTTAATTATTAATCATAACGATCTTAAAATTTAATTGATAAAATAATAAATATTTATATGTATATTCAAGTATAAGATTGGTTAAGTTGGAAATCAGTGTATCAATTTCTTACAACATATATCAAATATTATTTAAGTTACTATCTTAGCTCCTCTGATTTATACTTTAGTTGGAATGTCATTGCATGGGTGTTAAATCTTGAAATCAAATTTATGCGTATGCATCAGTCGGTCGTGTGGTGTAGCACTGGGTAGCACTAGGGCTAGACCTGGCCAAAGGGACGGGCACAAAATAGCGCTTCCGGCCATATCGACAGGGACACCGCAATCGAGTCAGATAGAGTCATTAACGCCAAGCTAAAACAACATAATTTAGTGCCCGGCCCGTGGCCTAAACATAAACAATGCCCATGATAGCAAAAACAAGAAGAAGAAGAAGCGGTAAAACAACAACGGCACCATAAAACAAGTGTATACAACGACAAAGCGTTGAAAGCTCTTTAAATATGGGCCTTTTATCGTTTGAATGGGCTAAGTAGTCTCTGTTTTTGGCAACTTTGTTGCCTGAAACAGCTACCAGATTATCAGCACTGTCTGAAGATTATCTGATTTCACATTTTAATATGCGAAACAAAATAAACTTATTTTGGTATTTCTCAGGAATAATCCTTTCAAAAGTGTCACACACTTTAATTATACTCGTTCACGAAGTGAAAGAGTATATTGGTTTTGTGCAATGTCCGTCTTGCTGTCCGTCTGTCCGTATGAACGCAATTATTTTCGCCGCT
>SCDY01001114.1:0-36563 GCA_004143825.1 Drosophila micromelanica
GAAAGGTGGGATCTATCCTTATATGCGAACCCTAGGGTATATATTTGAACATTTTTTACATGAATTTGGACCAAAAATTTTATTTTTAATCTGAAATTTAGAACTCATTTAGAATTCATATAGACACCGAAGCATGAACAAAAAGACCACCCTCATCAAAATCGGTTGAGTTTTGGCAAAGTTACGACTGGGGAAAGTTGGGATCTATCCTTATTCGGGAACACTAGGGCTTATATTTGAACATTTTTTACATGAATTTGGACCAAAAATTTTATTTTTAACTTGAAATGTAGAATTCAACTAGACAACAAATCATGAACAAAAAGACCACCCTTATCAAAATCGGTTGAGTTTTGGCAAAGTTACGACTGGGGAAAGTTGAGAACAATCCTTATATGGGAACACTAGGGTTTATATTTGAAAATTATTTACATGAATTTGGACCAAAAATTTTATTTTTAACCTGAAATGTAGAATTCATCTGGACAACGAACCATGAACAGAAATACCATCCATATGAAAATCGGTTGATTTTTGGCTATGTTACGACTGGGGAAAGTTGGGACCTAACCTTATATGGATCGGGAGGTCCCGACGTGAGGAATATTACTTGTTTTTTTTATGCTTATGGTTTCACAAATAATAATACTCTTTAAAGACAATTAATCCGTTGGTTGGCGCGCAAAATAAAGACGCAAGGCTAGTAACGTAAGCGCAAAGTGAGCACAAAACGCATAAAGGCAAACGTAGCGCAAATAGAGAAAGTAGACGCAGCAAAGAGTAACGTAAGGCAGAAATTTGTGTTTTCCAACACTGTGGTATGTTGTTTTTCGTGTATTTCATTGTGGAGTTAAACAGCATTCAATAAAAGTCGAACAAGAAATAAGATTAAACCGTTTGCATGCGAGTTGCCAATACAGATCTCTTAAAATATATTTAAATAATTACCACAATCCAAAGCAACAAACAGAGCAAGAACAGAATTAACAACTTTAATTTTACAACGATAACAATTTGAAGGCGTCCAAGCAAAGGTAATTGTTAAAATAATAAAAAGACCAAAAAAAAGCAAGCAAAGCAGACAAAACTTCTGTGGCTGGCATATGCTTGGCAACAATATGGAATTTTTGGTAAATCCGTTTCGGTTTCGTGCCCCGCTCTGCTGCTGTACTTGGGCATTGCCGAATTTCAGCTGCGATGGCTGCTGCTGCCGTCGTCGTCTTCAAACCTGTCCCAACTGCATCGTGTTTGGGCCCTCCACCCCCAGTCCGCGCCAACTTCGAGCAGTGGCCATGGCTATCGCGATGCGGCGATGAAAACTGAAAACTGTTTGCGGCCAGCAGGATTTCGCCTTACTTGTTTTAGTCAGTCAGCGGCAGCAGCAACGTCAGTCTTTGTTAAGTTTTGCGTTCCATTTACATACAAACATACATATGTACATCTGTAAGTATGTGTGTACACGCTCTTGCATATGCTTTTGTAATGTTTATGTGTATGTATGTACATATATCCAGTTTGTGCCTTGGTCAATTTTTTTTTTCCGTTTTTTTTTTTGTCTTTTTAGTGTGAAACTCATGCGGTGCTGATCGAAACGGCAACGCAGTCCACATCCACGGCCATAGGCACCAGTCGGATCGCAGAGCATCCCCAGCAATTGCACTACAACATGGAATCCGCGCTGGATGTTCTCTCCCGAGCGGCCACCATGGTGCAGAACAATTCAAGCGGTGAGTATTCCACTCAATATTTGCTCATTTCGGTCATTTAGTAATTGCCCTCATCTGAACGGACGCCCATTAACCAATTCCGCATAAGCCAGCCAACATTTTGATGATGCTTGTTTCGTTGAC
This sequence comes from Drosophila micromelanica, assembly GCA_004143825.1. NCBI lineage: Eukaryota > Metazoa > Arthropoda > Insecta > Diptera > Drosophilidae > Drosophila > Drosophila micromelanica. The sequence continues at coordinate 1,851 of SCDY01001114.1, forward strand.
ACCGACTGACCCCAACCAGCGACATCGACGTCGACACCGACAGCGACATTGGTTCTTGTTATTTAGTTTTGGGTACATCCCCACATCTTTATGGGTTTCACCTTTGCGCCGGAGCACTAAAAACTTGAAAGTATCTCAACAATGTTATTCTTGGTTGGCACTTTTCACAAAATCTTTTGTGCTTCCAACAATGTTCACATGTATTTCCAAGACAATAATGCTTAAATATGAACAGAAGCTCACCTCAGATTATCAAATACCTTCTGACAGAATAATTGTACAATCTGAAGATTTCCCCAAGATGTTACTTGCAGATTTTGTGAGGATGACGAAACTACGGAACACATTTTAGAAGACTGTTGACACTGTTACAGCTCTAAGGCAGACAAATAGAATCATTTAAGCCGGGAAGCAGTTCCCCATTGATAAGTTGTCAAAGAGGATAGAGGTTCGAATCCCATGGATTTAGTATTTGTATTAGCCGAGTTTACACCTATTTCCCATAATTTAAATAATATATTTGGATAAACTTTCTAGTGAATGACCCACGCAATCGCACATCACGTGACTGCGTCAAATAATAATAATAATTATTCGCATATGTTCTCATTAAGTGTTGGCGTTCCAGCCGAAATTGAAGTTAATATCCATTGCCATCGATATATACCCTGTAGCATGAATCATAGCCCTTGGTATGCTCAGTTGAAGTGCATATGTCGCAACTTAAACTCCAAGCTATTTTCTTCTTTAGCATATATGTACATACATTGTATGTAAAGGCTTGCACGACCCGATCAACTTATGTACATGAATGTACATATGTATGTATATAAGCACATGTGAACACACATTCAACGCCACGCACATTTTTGCGTATCACAAGCGCACTGAAAATAAAACATTTTCAGTAACAAAAAAAAAAAAACGAACAAAACATTCCAATAAAATGAGTTTGCGGCGCATTCCGATTCCGATTTTCATAAATGTGTCAAATGCCGCATTTTTGAAAACGACGACGACGTCGACGCAAGCGCTCTGTGCCCGCGTGTGGATGTTATCAATAGTCAGCCGCTGGCGTTGGCGTTGGTGTTCACGTTGAGACGAGCACGAATCGGACGGTTAATGTGTTATGTACTTACATACATATATGTGTATGTGTGTGTGTATTGCACTTTTTTTTTGTATTGGCGACATATTTCATTTCGTACTTGTATGTGGTATGTGTACACATTCACAATTTGAATTTATAGTTGCCCGCCCCCTTCACGCCCCTTTTTGCAAAACGGCTAGCAAACGCGTGACATGCCAAAGAAATGCGAATGCTAACGGATTGGCTTGGTAATATGCAACAAATACATATGCACAAATATGCTGTTGTTTTACAAAATGCTGAAATGCTCTAGTTGGAAGTAACCGAACAGCGTATACCCTATACCCAGCGGGAAAGCCAAACAAGCTTTAAAAGTTTAAAGCTGCTCACTTTCCCTTTCATTCCTAAAAAAAATTCCAAGTTCGATTTTTATGTTATTTTTCATAATTTTAGAGCAGCATCCAAATGTATTTATAAACCAAATATGTGATGTGTATGCTATGCGAAAAAATATATACCAAATTTGGTCGAAATATGCTAAAACAAATATGTCTTTATATGTATAAATATTAGGGTCCCAACATTTTACAATTTGAGATTCCATTAGTATTTAAATATGTTTTTGAAAAATTAAAAAGTTTAAAAAAATGTTTATTTGCAACACACTCCAGTTGCAAACCAGCTCAGCTAATCTTCCTGATCACGAATATATATTCTTTATGCGTGTCGGAGATGATTTGCATGAAACCAAGATGCCCCTGTCTACCCACTTTCAATCGGAACAGGGTATTCAAATATCTGCTTGTAATGCGATTAACTAATTGCTTAATTTAAGATTTTTGGATACCTGACAAGGAAGGGTGATTTGCGTGGTGTGCAGCTTTTTCTGAAAGAACGCAGATTGTACATATAAATTAACCAATGTATATGCAAATGTGATAATCAATAGCTAGGAATGTGCTGTGATAAACCATTCCATTTGGACACCACCCACCCCCAGAGTCGAGCCGATTATTTATGTTTGTTTACTTTTGCCATTACCCATTCGAGATGTCTTTATCAACATTCCCATATATATATGTATATATATGACAAATTCCTTAGCGCAAAATATATATAGAAAGCAGAACGGAATTTATTTATTAAATTTGTGTGTTGTTATTTATGTACATATATACACATATATATATGTTTGTGTGTATGTTCGGCAACAACAATTTCGGAATATTGTAGATTTTTGAAACGAATGCGTGCGCGTTTTGTGCGCGTTTTTAAACGCGAGCATACTTTTTTGTCGCAGATGTCAGCAGTTCTTTGCGCTATGTTTTTACCATGTTCTCCACACTTGCCATATTTGTCTATAAAGCCCTTCGGTGTCGTCACGTAGTTTGATTGATCAGCCAAATTGGAAATGCAAAATGTCGTTAACCTGGCTATGATTAATGAATTTTGTCATAATCGAAATCGGCGCGCACACGCAGTTAGTTGTTCTTCATAAATCACACGTGGCTTATGCCAATGCAAGCCAAGAAAAGCGGGTCGAATGTGGCTCAGGCCGTTAATTAAGCTGGCGGCAATTGTGGCTGAGAAGACAGAACAGACAGCTGATGTTCGTGTGTGTGAGTGTGTGTGTGTATGTTTGTGTCCATAATTAATAAACAAATAATCGTTACAACAATTGTGTGGCTCAAAAGAACGAAAAGCAGAAAAAGACCAAAAAGTAGAGAAATAGAAAAATTGTGGCAATTTCAAGCTAGGCGAGCGCTCACCAGGCACAGCTGGATACGTCAGCTCATCAGGTAATTTACATGGCCTTTCAATTCCCCATTGCCAGTTGCCAGTTGCCAGTTGCTTGTTGGCAGTGCCAAACACTCTCTTCCTTTTACTAGCAAACGGCACGCAAAGTTGCCGTGATTCTCGGCCAGAAGAAAGAAACTGGTTTACTCGGCCCATTCCCGGTCTCGTAAACAGCTTCCAGCCAGATGACCGCCTGGCTCTAAGCTCGAGCCTCTGCCTTTCTTTTTGCACTCGATGTTGTTGCGGCTACTTATTTTAATTTATTTGACTATTTGCCTATGCCACAAATTTGGTTTTGACGCTCTGCACTCGACATCGAAATTTGACAATTTTTTTTAATATACCATAATATACGATAGATATGTTTTGGCCTTTTTTGGATTATTTGACTTGATTTGCATTTTTCACAAATTTTGTACAAATACTTATTGACTTTTTCTCACGCTAGATTTAATACCGGATGATATTTAAGAATGACAACTATATTTATGTTATTGTTCTATTGCGATTTCCAGTGTGTTCTTTATGATTAAGCTCTTGTTTTTGGTTTTTTTTTTTTTGTTTGTATATTATGGTTGACGTTGTTCTTACTGTTGCTTTTAGCCAATAGCCAAAACAGGTTTTAAAACCGCGCGCACGCTCGCGTTTTATTTAAATTTTGAACTGGTTTCTGCTGATTTGTGTTGCTTTTCTGTGCATACAGTGGTCCCTCGGTAATTAGAACTTTAAATAATTATAAATGTCCAGAAAGAATAAAGATAAGTATTAAGTTAATTGTTCAAACGATTGTTTTTTTGTTTTTAATTTAGTTTAACATACGTATACATAATATAGTCAATAAAAATTAGGACTGTGGTTTTCTAATTCGCGATTGACCACTGTATTCAAACCTCTAGTGTCTTATTGAATTTGATATATAAATTAATTGTCTGATGCTATCAGCTTGTTTGGGAAATTGCCCGCTATTTTTGTGTCCGCCTGCCCAACAGTGGGAAATTTCATGAACTGATCATTTGCACTTCCGCGCCCAAAACTCTGATTATTTGACCCATTTGCTGATCGTCTTGCCAAAACTTCTGTTGTTGTTGTTGCTCATCGAGAGTTCTCCAATTTCTGCACTGATTTCTAAACAAAAACTGCATGCATAAATAATTGGCCAACAATTAACCCGGCATTTTCCGGGTTTGCGGTAATATTGAATTGCTGTTTGAGTTGACCAAGCACAAATCATAAAAAGAAACACCATAGATTTTGCATTAGTGTCAGTTATCAACCGAAAGGTATATAGTTTGGTTACAATCATTATAAATTACATTTGTATGCATAAATGAATTTTTAATAAGTTGGTTTTCAGTTTAATCTATGTGAACAATATAGTATTTATATTATCAAAACTATTTAAAGAATAATTCAATTGATAAAATGGAGCAATTTTTACTTAAATAATTTATTACGATTTTATAATGCGTAAATTGTATTATATAAAGTAATAGAGAGTGTAAGTAAAGTGATAGTAAAAATTATTATTGGAGTCAAACAAACATATTTATGATATATTTTTGATTTGTCCTGCAATTCTTCAAAAGTTTCTTCAAATTTTTTAGTCAATAAAATACAAATACAAAAGAGTTTTAAAATTTATTTTAAAGTCAAAACAATACAACGACTATATAAAGTTTCAATATATAAATGTTGACAAATTGATAATCTAGCAGGATAATTAATAGCTTCTTCTTTTAACAATTCTACACATTAGTTTGTATTTCAGCTATTTAACTTTCTTATTATGCAAACACATACCCAAATCTTTTCAAGTACCAGATGGGCAGTTTTTGCCCCAAAGTTAAAACTGTTTACATTTGTTTTTGTTGTTTGTTTGTGCAAAGTTTTGGGTTGCTGTAATTTGTTGTGCGTTCGTTGTTGTTGTAGTTGGTGTTGCTTTTTTTGTTGGTGTTTCTTGGTGTTGTTTCTGGCATGATTGCCATTCGATTGACCTCGTTGCGCATGCGTGCGCATGTTTCACGCTACACTAAAACTTTTCGCACAAGTAAAAAACTCAATGAAGAAGAAGCAGAAGGGGAGACAAGAAAAAAACAAAAAAAAAAACTCGTGCCGTTGATGAGTAAGCACCAAGTCTAAATGTCTCTTCGACGCTGTGCCGATTGTCAGCCAAGTCAATAGCTCAGGCCAGCCAGCCAGCCTGTCCGTCCGTCCGTCCGTTCGGTCTGTGGATGCGTCAATCAGTCAATAATTTAGCTGCGAGCTTTGGTTAATTTTGATTTGGCGCGCTACGCAACAGAAAATTACATTTTTTTACGCGAATTCACAAATAGTTGCAAAGTATAGGAAAGATAAAAAAAACAAAAATGGACGAATCCACAGATTTCAATAGAGATTATCAGTTCAGCAGCTGAGCTTGCAACAGACTAGCATCTGATGGCAACACACATTAGCTGGAATCGATTCTCTACGAGTATTGGCTGCTTTGATTCCTGCTGCAGCTACTGCAGTTGAAGTTTTCTTCTTTTGTTGTTGTTGTTGGCGCTGGGGCAACAGTAGTAGTTGTGCCACAAATCGGGCGTAAAATTTCATGGGCCTGCTATTGAATTAAAAACGAGTTTGCTTCATGTTGTTATTTGTTGTTGCTGTTGCTGTTGTTGCTACTTCTGGTTGCAGTAATGGCCGCCGCTAAACACAGTCAGCGCCAAGCCCCAGCACAACGTGCCGCAGCAATAACAACAACAATAACAAGCCAACACTACGAACAGACAACAGTCACTTTTTAGTTGTATTGCTGCGATTGTTGCTGTTGTTGTTGTTGCTTGTGGTTGTACTGCCGACCTATTGTTTGTTTCATTTTGTTGTCATTTTCGCAAGCGAGTTTGCAGCCCATAAAAATACATTAATATGAATGCATAAACATGTGCCCACATACACATACACACATGCAAGTAAATACTCGGCTAACAATAAACAAAATAAAAGGCCCACAATAGATCGGTTGTAAAAACTTACTTTTTGCTAATCCAAGAAAATGAAAAACGTTATTAAAATTAAAAATTAAATTTAAAATTCTGATGTTACTTTTACCTTTCAGCTTTTATTAGAGATTATTGGTGGATTCATAGTTTCAAAGATTTAAGTTAGTTTCAATTATGCACAAGTATTTTGTAGTAATTACTATTATCTTTGGCAGTCTAGATACTAAATTTGGAATATACAAAATTTCTTTAATTAACAATAAAAATATATATAAATCAAATTTGATCCCACCATATTCTCAATAGTCTTAAACGCAATTTTTATTAAGTGTGTGGATATCGTTACGTGTGTGTGTGTTTGGGTGTGTAAACCTTTTAATGAACTCTATGCTATGAACGGGCACAGAGAGTCGCCCACGCACTCTGCTGGGGCAGCTTCGTCTAACCTCGACTCTGGTTGCAACTTCGCCATCGAGTGCGGCCCAACCCAAACAAAAGTGCACCGTTGACTTCGTTACCCTTTTTAGTAAATGATCTGCGCAGGCTTGGTAAAAGGGTAAAAGAGATTGGGGCGCGGCATCTCTGTCGCTCCGGCGGATAGGAGGCGTTCACTTCTTCTGTTGCTATCTCCTCCTTGCTAGCGCTTACTTGTTTTCAATTACAAAATCGAGCAAAACCTAACCGAAACCAAATGCAAAGAAAGCAGCCAGCGAAACAATAGCAGCAAACCGTCAACAGCCGAAACGGAAATTGGTAACAGAAACAAAAATAACAAAAAGAAAAAAAATAAAAACAGCGTAAAAGTAAACAACAACAAAAACAATATGAGTGCCAACTGTCGCAAGTGCAAATGGGTTTTTAAGGCCAGAAGTCTACACGGGACGCGTTGAGGCGAGAGAGTGTTGCCGAGAGAGAGGCGTCGTCGGGCGGAGAGAGACGTGGTCACGACGCGACGTAGTCACAGATTGCAAAAACAAACACAAACACAAGAACAACAACAAGAAGAACGTCCCGTAGGTAACTTTAAACTATAAACGAGCTTGAGTTGAGCGCCAACGAAGCTTTGGGACCCCAAAAAGCTCTCCGTCTTCAAGTCGCACTCGGAATCGTACTCGTCGTTTGCCGTCTGGCGATCAGTTCAAGTTTGTCCGTCGAGCAACAAAGAGCTGGGCGCGAGGCACAGGCAAACAGCTAACGTAAACGCAAAGCTCGAGTACAGCTGAGAAAAGGCAAAAGAAGAAGAAGAAGTAGCAGTAACAGTAGCAGCAAAAACTAAAGCCACATTCATCGCACTCGTCGTATTTTTGTAGTCGTGCTCGTATCCGTGGCCAGAGCTGAAAGCGAAACTGGCGCTCAAGTTCAGCGAGCGAATCAACATCGTCGTCGTCGCTGTCGTTTTTGGTCGATTTCTATGCAAATTATTACTCGGAAAAAACATATAAAAAGCGTGCTATTTATATTTCGCTAAATGTCGACTTGAAGCGCCGCCGTTGCCGTTGCCGTTGCTGCATCAGTGGCAGAGACTGTGACGAACGAAACGGAGATTGGAACGGGAACGGGAACGGGCACGGGCACGGGCAACGGAGACGGGCATCTGAATTGTAACCCGAGACCGAGTCGCCAAGTCGCGCAACACGACAACACACAGATCGTATCTGTATCTATAGCAGCGACTGTCTGTATCTGTGTGTGCGTATCTGTGTATCTGAAGCGTCACAGAGCGCAAAAAGTAATCATAAACTAAAGCAACAATATAAACCGAGCGAAAACGTAAAAAGGAAAAAGTAAGCTAAAAGTCACTTTAAAAAATCAAAGCAAAAAAAATTAAAAAAAACGAGCGCCGCTTTCCGTCGATCGACAATCGACAGCGCAGACAAACGTTGCTCGTCAGCGATATTAGCTCCAGTTGCTCCATTCGTTCAATCGGCCGGTCCGACTCGAGTTGTGGGTGATTCTGATTGTGATTGTGATTATTATTGTTATTTGTTGTGGCTGTTGTGGCCAGGACAACACAGTGATCTCTATGGAGAACTGAGCTGCGTCAGCACGAAATGTGATCGGACCGTCAATAAACTGAGTGTGTGATAACCAAATACGTTAGCTATGGAATATCTGTGCATATTGAACGCTTTCGAGCAGAACTATTACAATCGCATCAAGGAAATCGAGCGACTGACAGCCGCTGCTGCAGTTGTTCAGCAGCCTTCGTCCGGTGCATCGGCCAGTGGTTCATCATCATCATCATCATCGGCATCATCATTGACATCGTCGGCTGCATCCTCAACGGCCAGTTCGCCCACGGCAGTGGCCAAGGAAGCTGCCGTTGCCGCTGCTGCCGCCGCCACAGCTGCTGTTTCCACGTCGCGCCACTTTCCGGCCACGTTTGCGCACGCAGCAGCCCTTGCGGCCACGCAGCAGCAGCTGCAGCAGAGATTCGCCGCGGCCAGCTATCAGCAGGGCCAGGCTGAGCTGCCCGGGCAGTCGCCGCTGTTTTATCAGCAGCAGATGCCCGGAGCTGCGCATCAGCAGGCGGGTGCAACGGGATCGCTGCAGCTGCAACAGAACAACTCCAACATGGCAAACAGTTTGCTCTGGCAGCCGTGGCGGGATCTGCAGCAAGCTGCTGCCATGCATCATCAGCTCTACAAGCAACAGCAGCAGCAGCAACAACAACAACAACAGTTGCACAAAGGTTCGTGTTTTATGGGGAATATTAAATAAGTATTTTTTATGACCTCCAACAACGTTTGCCAAAAAACATAAATTGTCACATACGAACTTCTATTGAAACACGAGACAAAGACAAGGAGAAGAGTAAGAGAGAGAGAGAGAGAGAAGTGTTTGTTTGAGGTGGAGAAAATTAGATAAAAGTGGCGTATAGAGCACGAACCAAGGCAATGCTCGCTTTTTTGCACCAGTTGCTCACGTGAAGTGGATTAGGTTCACGCTGGGATTGGATAGTCACCCAAGACTCGAGACTCGAGTCGATTACGTGCCGATTCTATTGAATTAACTGCCATGAATGGGGTTCGGAGTCTATAGTTTATCTGCAGCTTGTTTACGATAGTTAAGCGTGGCTAGGACGTGTTGTTGTTCATGCGTCCAGCGAGTGCTGGATTGATGTCTTCGATCCGTTCGAAAGTGACGGCACAGTTCATCAAAAACGTGTCGCTTCAAAACTGTTATGCAAGCTGATGACGCCGCTGTCGTTGCCGCTGTCGAGCGACCCATTTCATTTGGCTATTAGCGCGAAATCGGTAATGAAATTGGCTACACTTTTACTACGCCTGCTGCTGCCACCATGTTCGATTGGCTCCGATCTGCGGTCTCGTTGGCGTCATCGTCGTCGTCTTTGTCGTCGTCGTCGCCAGCTCTGCCATGCACACGTTGTACTTAATTGCTCACATTGCACAAATCACACAAATGCTTTCAATTACACGGCACAGACACAGGCGCCGCCAACAGCAGCAGCAGCAGCAGCAACAGCAACAATCAAATGCGACCCAACTGCGGCGGCTGCTGTACTTTGTTTTTGTTTCAGTTTGTGTTCTACTTGTTTTTGTAGTTTCGTTTCTTTTTCTTTTTTCTAATTTGTTGACATATTAAAACCAGATTTGCAATCAAGTCGGGCACGAGCATGACTCACAAGCCGGCGCAAAAAATAATAAAAATAAAAAAAATAATAAGAAACGCCTGCGACGACACCAACAACGACGACGACGGCGTTGAAATTAATAAGTATACAAACTTAAGCTACAACAACAGCAACAACAACAATTGCAAAAACGTGTTTGCATAAGCAACAAATGTTATTTTACTATTGTTGTTCGATGTTGACCAAATCGACTTCGTTCGTTGGTTCTTTGGGGCGATCTCTTCAGTGTGCTTGGTTGCTTGTTGTTTGGGTGATTAAGCAAAGTTTGCAATGACTTGGCTCGATTGGGAACGCTTCACATAATCAGGCACTTGCAGCAGTTTTCCCCCGTTTCTTCCAATTAGCTTAAGTCGTTGAATTTATTTAGCTGCGTCTTCTTCTTCGTCTGTTTGATTAAAGTTTCACGATGGGGACAAACCGACAAAAACCGACGAGAAGCAAACAGAGGAACAACAACATGGTACTAAATTCAACATAAATAAATAATACAGAATACTGTGCACTGAAAGAAAGCCCCCAGTGATGATGAGCCCCCCACTGCAAAAACCGGACAATGTTGTCTTTGAGCGACGACCGGAAATGTGCAATAAAATTTGAATGTTTCTTTATTATTATCATCATCCCCATCATCTTCCGCTGCAGCAGCCAGTCTCACAGCTTTTATTGTTGCTGTTGTTGTTGTTCTTGTCCGTCTGTTTTCATGATTTGCTTTCGGTTGCAACTGCGTCCACTCCACGAAGCTCTGGAGAGCAACCAGTTTGTGGCACCTTTCGTGACGCAGGCGCACAAAAATAATAATAAATTGCAGCCAGCGGTGACGTTGCCAAAAACAGGACCACAACCACAACTGGTTCCGCCAGAGCAACAGGCACAGGCACAGTCAAAGCCACAGCTTCCACCAACGCCGCCGACTCCTTCATTCATTCATTCATTCATGCGTTCGACGCCTTGGCGGCCAACAGAAGAACTGGCACCGCTGCTCGAAATGTGCAGAAGTCGTTTGACTGGTTTGCCAGCCCCTTTAATTTGGGCTCCAAGACGCGCGCTTGGAGTGGTCTGCCTGAACTTAATGTTGAACTTTGTTTCCAGACACAACAACAACAACAAAAAAAGAAACTAAAACAGAAACAGAAACAGAAACTGCACTGTACGTAAATTGGAGTGCCACATGAATGGCAACTGTAAGGGTATACACTGTGCGGTGCTGGTTGGCCATTTTGGTGGAGATGCCCACGCAGCACGTAAGGCTTCCCACGCCAAAACTCGTACCATATCCATTGGGATGCCGGGCACGTTTGTCCAGACTCGCGCCCAGCATTTTGTTCAGTGTAAACGCTCCACTCGCACAGTCACACACTTACACACACTCGCACACACACTGACAAATTCCCATGATCGTAGAAAAACTAGTTTTCTTAACCAATTTTTATTGTGACTTGGAGTTTCGATTGTTGTTTTTTTTTTTGTATTTTTGTTGTTTCTGGCGACAGCGCTGGTTGGGCTTTATGCATCGTTTTGTTGTGCGCCCACCTCCTTACCGGGTCTGGGACTGGGACTGGGTCTGTCACCGTCGCCTAAGTTGGCAAAGCACTCGAAAGCTCCGTTCGGTTTATTTTTTGAGCGGAAATTCATTGAAAAACGAAAGACTTAGGCAACAAACTTGAACGTGCCTGCAACGCCGGCAGAACCCTCGACTCCATGTGATTCATGACGCCCACTTCATTGCCGCACATAATCAAAATTCAAGACAGACAGACAGAGCAACAACGAAAACCGCAGCGAAACAAATCAGAGGATTAACGCGAGACCTCCACTCACAAAACCATAATCATATTTATGTCTTTAATTGAAATGCGATTTGTTGCTATTGTATTTTGCCTAGAAAAAAAATAAAAATCAATATACAAACCTAATTTAAAATCAAAGTCAAAAACTCGTTTTTTTTCAAAGTCCAGTTTCTTAATCATTGCAGAAACGCGCCTGACATCGAAAGAGCTTCCAACCACCAAGTGGCGTCGCGAGCGTCGCCAACGAGCCGCCGCCGCCGAATACCAAGTTCACGAACCAGGCAACGGTCTCATCGCAGCCAGCGACAGAGAGCGCGTGCGGGAACCCGACATGGACAGTCCAATTGATATGTCGGTGACGTCGAGCACTGTGAAGCATCAGCGTGCCTCACCGCCTCCGCCGTACCGCGAGCCGCTGGGCGGAGCAGGTAGCCACAGCTACGCAGCCAACCGGCCCAGCGTCATCACCCAAGCACCGCCCAAACGAGAGCAGCCGGAGCATGTGCACCACCATTCGCACTCCAGTCGTGAGCATGATAACCGCAGTACGGGTAAGTTGCGGAAGTTGTCCATCTGGTTGTGGCCAGTTCTAATGTTCATTGTGATTTTTTGTTGCAGAGTCGGATTCCATTTGTGACATCGACGAGCACTTCCGGCGCTCTTTGGGACCAGGCTATGCGGCGCTGTTGAAATCGCCGACATCTAGCTCGCCCACACCGTCGCCGCAGCCACAGCCGCAGCCGCAATCGCAATCACAGCCACAAGCACAGCAGCAGGTGGCTGGGAGTGGAACGCCTATACAGCAGATCTCGCCACAAGGCTATCGGCAGCAGCCAACAACTTACCAGCAACATAACTCGCCGTTGCATCTGCCGCTGCCGCTGCCGATGGCACTGTCCAAGCTGGGCTTGTCCATTGTGCACTCACCCACGTTGCCGTCTGCACCGGTATCGCCTCAGCACGAACTGCCACCGCCCCAGGAGGAGCCGCTGTCGCTGTCTCCGCCACCCGTTCGAGCCGCATCCGATCTGTCATGTTCTTCGCCGACGCCGCCGGCAGGCGCCATCCAAATATTAGATGCGTCTGCAACCAAAAGAGAGAGAGCCCTGGACACGCCTCATCATACTCCACCCAGATATAATACACCACCTCCAGCATATGGCAGCGTGCTGGCGTCGACGCCAACGCCGCCCACCATGCCAGCTATAATACGTGTGAAAGCCGAGCCGGGACTAGCCGCTGCATCATCGACGCATACGCCGCCCGCCTCGCCTACCTCATCCACCAACATTTCGATATTCACCAAGACTGAGGCCTCTGTGGACGATCACTTTGCCAAAGCCCTGGGCGACACATGGAAGAAGCTGCAGGGCCACAAGGAGTGAAAGTTTGCTGTGCAAATGTGAGGACCAACTCAAAAGCTGTTCTAATTTCAAACTACACAATTGATTTTTAAAGATCTCATGAAGACGATGTGAAAAATTTTTCAAATGCGAGTGTATTACAAGTTTCTTATTATGATTTTATTATTGAATATAGATATGGAAAAGCGTATACGTATACATGTGACAAAATTGGTATTCTTAATGCATAGTTGCATAGATAGACTAATCCTTAATATGTATTTAATGATGTACATACATATGTATATGTATGTTTATTTCATAATTCTAAATTATGAATTTAATGTAAGTAATGTATGTTTATCCAAATGAATCCTATAATACTTAAAACAGACGAGTGGCAAATACACACAGTACTCTCTAACATGCACTCTATTATTGTTTAAGTGAATCCTATAATAAACTTTAAAACAAAAATAAAAACTTGTCGAATGTTTTATTTTTTAAAATCTGGCCAGAGCGCCCGCCTTCACACCTTGAAAAACTGTTGGTGTCATTTTGCATGGTCTGGCAACTCTGTGGCTTGCACATAACGACCTACTCAACTATCGTATACAACTATCGGCTGACAGTGTAACCCTACCTAATGTAAGTAACAAAATCTTTTGTCGCAGAATTGCTTATAATTATATATTATTATAATTTAGTGCACTGATAGTACTTACAATTGTTGTAGCCTGTAAATAATATTGTGATGCAACCTTTTTTGAATTTTTAATTCAAAATTGCTCGCATCATTCTTAGCCCATATTGCAGTTGTATCGATATCGATAACACAATTATTGGCTGCCAGTGTGTACGCGTATTCGGCGAGAACGTACCATTGCAAAACTAAACTTTCTGCATAAAACATAAAAAAAACATTAAACAAATGAAAAACATTAAAATTAGGCTACTCCTTTAAGATTTTAACGAAAGTATATGTGCATACGTTGCGTTCAAAGTTAGCAGTTTGTGCTTGAGTGTGTGTGTGTGTAAAAAGCCAAAAAGACCCAAGGCAAAAGAGGGGCGAAGACGAAGAGAAAATGTCACGCAAAGCAGCAGCGACTGAAAAAAAGTGAAGAAATAACATTTTGGGGGAAGGAAAAGCGCATGAAAACTCAACAATAACAATATTAAACGCATCCTGCTGTGCAAAAAAGGCGCAATTTTAATGACAATGCTCGCTTCGAAAGACAAATTGTGCTGAAAAGGGAATCGAAATCGAAAATAATAACTAGTTGTTGTTGTTGTTGTGGTTGAGTAGTTGTAACTCGGCGGGGCAGAGACACCTGCGCGTGCAAGGAGGAGCGATGCTAACACCTGAACTGGTCCTGGGGAGGCTCGTAACCACACTTCTCGCACAGTTCACGCTCCTCGATTTGGATGTCGTCGCCGTTGGTAATTGAACTGAAACTCGGTTGCAACTGGAACTGGAACTGGGTCTGGGTCTGGGACTGCGAACTGCACTCCTCACTGGCACAATGCAAAGCTTGGACTCATCATGCCAAGAAGCAGACGTGAGTATATCCGTATATCTCGATAGTAAATCAACATCTCTACTATGAGCACTATGTTTTGTCTTATGTCCAATTCTAATATAGTTTATCATAAATGACACGCTTAAGAAGCTCAAGGGCGACAATCCACTGAATGCGAGCAGCCAGGGCCTGGCACATGCCGTTGTTGGCTCGGCCGTTCAACAGCAGTTCGTCTACCAGGCGGCGCAGGGCTCGCCGCAGCCACAGCCGGGCCAGCAACATCAGCAGTCCTCATACCATCAGCTGCAGACGGTGCTGCAGGCCGCCTGCTCCCCGACGCTTGCCTCCATCAGCAGCAACAACAACAACACCAGCAGCCAACAGCAGCAGCCAGTGGCACCTGCTCCGGTTACGGTCAGCGTACGATCGTTTTTGGAGACAAGCCTGCTGCAGGCCATACCTCAAATACCTGCCCAACCGCCAATCTGCATATTCGATGACGATGAGTCGCCCACTGAGCTGCCGCCGGCTGGCAACATTGTCATACTTACGGAGCAAACGCAACCCCCAGCCGCTGCCACAACACCGAGCGGGCTGTCCTGTTCTGGGATTGCGATAGCGCCGTCACCCTCATCATGCTCGTCATCAACAACGACGCTGTCCAACCTAAACTCGATCACGTCGCCGTCGCCGGTTGTGCCTGACCTGTTGTTGTCCACGCCGCCGGGTGTTAATTCCAGCTTAAGCAGTAATAGCAACACGTCGCATATTTTTCAGCACCTGCAGCAGCAATCTCATGTCAGCAACAACAACAACAACAACAACAACAGCAGCAGCAGCAACAGCAATACCAAGAAGGTCGATAGGCGGCCCCTCTCCAGTAGCTCAAATGCTTCGTCAGGCAGTGGCGGCAGCAGTCACCACCAACACCAGCACCACCATCATCACCTGCACCTTCATCAGCCTCAGGCACACAACCACAGTGTCCTGTCATCGCCCACGTCGTCGCCCAGCAAGCGACAGAAAAGCAGCAGCAGCAACAGCAACAGCAAGGAGTGCAGCAGTTCCTCTAGTCGCAACACAGCACCAGCGTCCGCATCATCGCGTGCTGGCCCCGGCGCTGGCACCAATAACACTAACAATGCCAGCAGCACTTCCTCTTCGTCTTTCTCCAACAACAAGCGAGAGGCGACCACAAAGTTCTTCAACATACACGACAAGATCAAGGAGCTGTATTTGCAGTTGCTCAGCAACGATCTGAACCATTTTGCGGAGACGGGGGTAAGATTCCATGCAAGATTTCTTGAAAAAAACTTTACGTTAATGCAATTTAATATGTTTGTACAGCTTAAGCAGCGGAGCCGCTCTTTCACCCTGGAACGACTTGTGGAGTGCGAACGATTGAACACCATTGTGGTCAACCTGTATCCGGGCAATAAGGGCTATTCCCTGGCACTCCACTACGATGAACAAGTAATGCTGAACCCGCTCACAAACGAATGGATCGTCACGGATCCCACCCACCCACATGGCAGCCACGGCGCCACGGAGAGCACGTCAGAAAAAGGCACCACTAGTCGCAGCAAAGCGCCGGCCGATGGCGAAGCCAATAACCCGTTCAGGACGAAGTCGCGACTGGCCGAGAGCGATGCGGCGGGAGAGACAGCGTCGGCGCCAATGTCCGCGAGCTCTAGCTACGGCCTGGTTGAGGTGCTGCGCTGGCCGTATGAAAATGATTTGTTGCTACAGTGCATCGATCGTGAACTGCTGCCCGAATTCCTTATGGACCTGCTGAGCGCTGAGACGATCAGCCTGAGCTCACCCCAAGATGGCAGCGGCAGCGGCAGCGAGGGATCGCGCGTATATGCCAAGCCCAGCGTCTTTTATGCTGGCTGCGTAATTGCGCAAATACGCGATTTCCGTCAAACGTTTGCCACCTCAACAAATATCTGTGATATGAAGCACATCCTGCTGCGGCCCAGCAATGCGACGTTGTTTGCGGACGTGCAGCAGCTGGGCAGCTCGCTGGGCTGGGCCGGTTCAACGCCCGAGGACCGACTGACGATCGAGAGTCAACTGGTGCTGGCCACGGCCGAGCCACTGTGTCTGGAGCCAGATCCGAGCATAGGGCGCCAGTCGATCAATGCGCAGCATGAGCGCCAGCGCTTCAACTCGCACGAAATGCGCCGCCAGATGAAGAAGTTCACCCAGGTGGCGATCAATCGCAAGCGCAAGCTCGATCAGTTCACGCATCACCAAGGTCTCGAGCTGTCCGACTATCTGACACGGCTTCGCCAGCGCTCGCGCACCTCCAGCAACAGCACAGCGAACGCAACTCCCGCGACAGCACCGAGCAACAATCCGTTGGTGGGCGCCATGCTCTCCTCATTCACCTCAAAGGTGCCGCGGCGGCCACAGGATGTAATCAGACCGATACGGCCGCCCACCCTTGACTATCCGGCGAATCTGAAGATGCCCGAGAACGTGATCAGCGTGGAGAAATATGCCAAGACTTTTGAGCCACTCAACGAATTCAGCGAGGCATGCAAGGACGGCTGCCAGGCAAACTGCCGGCACAACTTTCAGCCGCAGCTCATCGAGGAATATGTGCTGGAAACGGAACGCGAAGCGAGCGAGGGCCGGCGCGCACTGTACCACATCAAGTTGTCCATTTACCAGCGTCCCTCCGATGCTGAATATCTCGGCGAGCTGTATGTCGACCGCGACTATCGCGAGGGCGAGCGCAATGGCGAGTCCTGTCGCTTTGCTTTGGGTACCCGGGTCCATGCGAATCGCTATATTCAGCAATTCCGGGAGATATTCACTGAGGAGGGACGCAAGGCTGTCAAAATCACGCATCTGATACCCGGACATGTGCCAATTGTTACTCACACTGGGCTAACGAATGAGCAGCGATTGCTGTTGCAGCAGCAGCAGCAGCAGCAACAACAGCAGCAGCAGCAACAACAACAACACCAGCAACAACAACAGCAGCAGCAGCAACAACAACAACAACAGCAGCAGCAGCAGCAACAGCAACGACAAGCTCAGTTTACTCAGCAGCAGCAGCAGCTGCCTGCAACAGTGCATCATGTGGCGCAAACGCATCCGAACGTCACCCTGTCACGGCAACCGACAATTGTTGCTAAGGCGGCCAACCTGCAGCAGACGTTTCGCCAGCAACAACAGCAACCACTGGCCACCGCTCATTTCAATGTTGATGGTGCAGTGCAAATCCAGCAACAGCAACAGCAGCAGACGCAACTTACCAGTGGCAACAGCAACATATTGCAGCAGCAGCAGTCAACCCAACAACAACAACAACAGCAACAGCAGCAGCAACAACATCAGCATATTCAACTGTTAACAGCTGGTGGAAACACAAATACGACCACCACCCATCAGGTGAGCCTGGGAAACGGTTCGCTGGTACTGCTGCAACAACAGCAGCCGCAACAGCAACAGCAACAACAGTTAACGACAACGTTGCAGCACTCGGGAATCACAATACAGCCAGCGAACATGCAACAGCAAAAGGCGACAACGGCCCAGCTGAACACGGCCATAAGTGCCAATTCCGCATTGCGCGCCCAGCTCAATTCTAATGTGCCAATTCTCGTAAGTATATAGAGAAATTCCATTTATTTAAAAATTTTAGATAGAAGGTTATAGAAAACATATACCTGAAACTCATTCTTAACATTTACAATACAAATAGAGATACCATCTAAATCTCATAGGCATTCATTCATAGGTATTTGAAATGTGGCATTCAAAAAATATATTTATTATATTTGTCACATTAAAGACATAATTTATCACTAGCGTAAATTATCAAACAAACTTTTTTTTAAGATAATATGATTTATATTAGTATAAAATATATGTAGATATAAATAATCAGCGTAACGTTATTAAAGATGCACTGTATAACCTGGTCTCTGACATTTTTTAAAAACGAAGCGTATTTATGGAGCATACCAAACTTACATTAAACATAAATTTTAAAATATACTTTTAAAAATATACATTTATTGAGTATATATCTCCCAAACTCATTTTAATTCGTTTCTATGTAGCAATCTCAGCTGAAGGCTTCTCCGATTGTCACCACACAACATCAACTGCTCCAGAAGCAACAACAGCAGCAGCAGCAGCAGCAGCAACAACAACAGCAACAGCAACAACAACAAATAACTGCCACAAACAACAATACCATCAGCAACAACAACAATAACACGACCGTGCATGCAAATGCTGCGATCAATGCTATAGTCACCAGTATCATGAACTCTGCTAACCAGTACCAACAGCAGCAGCAGCAGCAACATCAACAACATCAACAACAAACTCAACAGCACTGTGAGTAGCATGATTTTTTTTTAGCACATTGCAGTCTGATTAAATATATTGTTTCCTTAGCCGGCAGCACGCCATCCAGCAACAGCAACGCGACTGCAACGATCAACATTAGCAGCAGCGGCAGCAGTGGAAGCCCCGCGACAGCAACGCTGAAGAACTCGAGCAACGCATCGATACTGAATTTGTTGAACAGTGCACCCGCGGCCATGACGAGCACGCCCGTCGCCAGCGGCACCTTCACTACCTCGTCCACGGGCCAGCAGCAGACACTGACATTGGTGCAGCATCAGCAGCAATCAGCGCCCAACACCGTCGATGCGGCCACGGCCACGTATGTGCAGACGAATCGCGGAACGCCGACGCTTGTGAGCGCACAACGCAAACAGCCGTCCAGCGAGGTGCTGCAGAGCCTGCTGAACTCGAACCGTAAAATCAACATAGTCGGCGCTAGCAGTGGCACCACGTTCCGCACCAACTCGGCGGGCAACCTCATTGCCCTTAACGTGCCCCAGTCGCAGGGTCAGGCACAACAGCAGACAGCCGATGGAAGTCAGGCGGTGCGCGTGTCCATGTCAGCGCTCGCCTCGCAGCTGGCCTCGCCGCCCGCCGTCATGACGAATCCAACAACTGGGTATGGCGCCTATACGGTCAGCACGGGCGGCGTCTGCGGCAGCCTCAAAATACTCAATACAGGCCAACAGCAGCAACAGCGCATTCTGAGCTCGCTGCGCAGGGACAGCACTACGGCGCCGCCGAATGCGGTTGTGGTCGGGATGGCGGCGCCCTCGCCTGGCAGCGACTCGAACGCCTCCAATGCGAGTGGATTTGCGGTGCCCACAAATCTGGCATCTGCGACTGGCGGTGCCGGTGGGGCGCTTAATGCGCTGCTCACCAATGCTGCCACGCCTTCGCCGTCCGGTTCGGATCACTCGCAGTCGTCGCAATCGCATCAGAACCAGGTGCTCCTCGATAGACTCAGCAATGTGACATCGAATGTGTCGGCAGTTGCCATGCCGCACATGTCGCCGCAACAGCCGACTTCAGCGCAGCCGAATCAGCAACAGCAGCAGTTCATCACCAAGACACTGGTGCATTCGCCCGCCACCTCATCCATACACTCGCCATTGTCTAGTCCGCATCCGCAGCCGTCGGCTTCGCCGCAGCAACAGCAACAGACCACTGCCACGCTTAATCTACAGGGCATCAATCTGTCCCAGCTGCAGGGTGCGATGGCCAACTTTCCTGGTCTGCAGAATGTACAGGTGCAGATACCGGGATTCACGCAACCCATTTCGCTGCAGTTCTCCGGCAACAGTCTGCAGACGCCAGTGCAAGTGCAGCAGCAGCAATCCCAGCAGCAGGCCACGGCGGGTGGCGCCACGGCGAGTGGCACTTTGTCGCAGGCGCAAACGCAGCAGCGCAGCGTGCTGGTCTCGGTGCCCGTGTCTACGCAACAACAGCAGCTGTCGCACACCATCACATTGCAGACGCAAACGTCGCCACAACAGCAACAGCAGCAGCAGCATCAGCATGTGCCACCGACGGGCACCATCGTTAGTCTGCCCTCGGCGGTGGCGGGCACACAAACGGTGGTAATTACAAATAACGCTGCTGCCAGCGGAGGAGGAACCGCAGGCGGTGCGAATTCCAGCGGAACAGGAGCTACAACGGCCATGCTCACGCTACCCATTGGTGAGTGATCCAAAGTAGCAAATGCACATGCTGCAGCCACAGAAAGACGACGTCTTTTGTTTATTTTTTTTACTATTTTAATTTATAATCGTATATTATAGATTCATATATAAATATGTTTTTATATATTTGATATATTACCTAATTTACTGAACACGCTTAATTTTGTTCTTTTCTGTTTCTGTTTCTACTTTCGTTTTGTTTCTTGTTTACACAAACCTGTTAACCACTCGTTTCGATACTCATGCAACTAAACTATTTATGTGTTTTGTGTTTAACCCACGCCATCAGTTTAATACATGCACCGCCAAATAAGCCCTTAGCCGGGCCAAAGGTGGCGGTGGTAGTTAGTGCGTCTCTGACCAACAGATTCATTGTAACCTAAAACAACAACCAAAAAAATCTCCCCGCACACTCGTTTTGCTTTCTGTTTACAGCTCAACTAGTCGGTACCGGCGTACAAAAACTAAATCCTCAAACAATACGTACCTCAAGCGGTGGTGGTGTAGGTGTTGTAGCGACTGCGGCCTCCGCAGGCATCCAGCCGAGGGCGCGCAACGTTCAGGTTGTAGGCACCAAGCAGCTGGCCAATAACAGACAGCTGCTCACCGCACAACGTCAGATTGGCGGCTCAACGTTGAAGATTGCGACAACGGCTGTGAATGGTAAGTCTATCGGTTAATTAAACGTCAACCCAAAAATCTTATTAATTGAAATTCATTCTCATGCAGCCAATGCGGTCACTAATAGCACCAACATCAGTGCCGGGCCCATTGTGATGTCTGCGCAGAAGCTACAGCTGAAGACCGTCAAGGCGCCGACGCAGCAGCCCCATCAGCAGCAACAGCAGCAGCATCGAATACTCAATCAGAGCACCGCTACGGCCGCCTCCCAGACGCTGCCCAGTCCCAGTCAGGTGCAACACCAACAGCTGCAGCACATACAAATCGCTGGGCGCACAGCTCCAGCAAACGCCAGTGTCATGAGTCAGCGCACCCTGACGGCCCTGGCAGCCGCGAAGCAGCAGCAACAACAGGCAGCAGTCAATCGACGGCGCTCCACCACCGATGCAACCAAGTAATGGCGCTAAAAGGAAAGCAGCTTCTTCATCGTGGGCCCCCAGGATAAAGGCTATGGGCACAGTACTACTTGCTACCGAAGTATGCAATGATTACAGGCGCACTATTCATTTTTGTTAATTGAGGAGAGGAGACAAGTAATAAGGCTACGCGTTATGTATTTGCATGATATTATAGTTTATGTTTACAACTTAAATAGCACTACTGCATACATTGTATACCCATATATCAGCATATATTTTGATGTGTATAATCGTAAGTGTAAATTGTGTGGGCTGATGGACTGGCTCAAGCCATATGAGATCACCATAGCAGCTATTTTAATTTGCAAAACCTCTTGTGAATAAGGCGGTAAAAATTGACGTGATGCTCATGGCGGTAGCGATGATGACTGCGCTAGTGTTTATTGTGTCCCTGGCAGTAAATGCTGCTAAACAACAACAACAAAATTAATTAAGTGTAAAGCTCTTATTAATATTTATCTAATTGTACATAATAATTGTTTCATATTTACGTGCGCCGAAAAGCCATTTCAACAATGTCTATTAGTTTGGCTCTCCAACTCCAATTTGTTACACCTTAAGACTAGCTCCGTAAGCGTGCGTGCTAACTTTAAGCTTAAGCATTAAGGCGGCAGAAACGCCCTCTAATACAAATGAAAACAAAACAAAACAAAACAAAGCAATAATAAGAAGAAAACAAAATGTAAAATTGATTGTAAAACAGAATATGGCTAACTATTACGATTTGAATTAGTTACAAAGGTATGAACAGTAGTAATCGTTCATATAAATATTATAAATATACATATGCATATTGTACTATTATTAATATTATTGTAATTATTATTATTGCTAATTATTTAAAGTCTTAATCTAATTTTATTAAAATAAAACACATTTAGTTTGTATTGAAAACCAACAACAAAAACTAAAAAAAAACATATTAGTACTCGTACTTTCAATCGCAAAAACAAAGAATGGAATACAAAAGTCAAACGATTTATTTGTAATAGCGCAATGTGTAAAACGAATGGAAACGAAAAAAGCGACCGAAAGTTACCGAAATTTAGACAAAGAGGTAACTGAGTAGAACCGCGCCAACAAAATTATCGCTGTGTATACATAACTACAAATTTGTTTTTGAACTAAGCCCGTTTTTTAGCATGAAATTATTTATTTAAGTATTTTTAATTTTGTTACAACTCCTGCTGTAATTGTAACTGTTTGGCATTGTTTGCTTTTGCTGTACAACAAAAATGCCTATATAATACAAATACCCTAAAAATAATTTAAATGAAAAGAGAAAAACCGGAGATACCCAACTATACACACACATACACTCAAAAATAATTTACTCAATGTTATAATAAATGTGATTTAAGAATGAAAACATGGTACTACCTAAAGAAAATTATAAATGTTACGAAAAACCAGGTAGTCAAGGCAGAAAATGCGCACGAGTCCGTGTCTGGAGATACTCCAGAGCAAAAGTGAAAGTAAAACAAACAAAAAATAAATTAAATATAATTACATGAAAGTAATGCGGAGCAATCTAAAAAAGCAGCATAAGCTATTAAATACCTAATAATATAAATGTAACTTCAATTCAATAACTGCTTATCTAAATACCTGACGTAGAATCTTTTCATTTAAAGTGAACATAAAACAGATTATGTTTAAAGACAAAATGATAATTACTTTCAAGAGAACTGAAATTAAACGCTGACAAAAATAACTCAAGCGTGGATAGTAAGCAAATGCATCTAAGAAAG
Source organism: Drosophila micromelanica (assembly GCA_004143825.1). NCBI lineage: Eukaryota > Metazoa > Arthropoda > Insecta > Diptera > Drosophilidae > Drosophila > Drosophila micromelanica. Next base: position 24,931 of record SCDY01001114.1, read on the forward strand.
ACTTCTAATAAATCAAATATAAAACAGTCTTGTTGTGTGAATGTACAAATGCTGTGTGTTTATCTGAATGCAAAAACTGCAAAGCGTACTGGTGACAATTGAAACCGCGTTAGTTTCAAAAGGTACATCTCAAAATTATTATTAATTACATAGATTATACATATATATCGGGGTAAATATAACAGCTAGTCAACATCACGCTGAAGCAACAGATTAGGATAAAATCGCAGACCCTCCACAGATTCATCACGACAAACTTTTCCCAGTCGCTCAGCTACCAGGAGCCGCTCCTTAGCTAGCAACAAAGATATGCCCAACTGTTTGGCAAGCTCCTCCACGGCCAAGGACTCAGCGGCGCGCACTTTTTCCAATGTATCAATGGATATTAGTTCATCGTCGTGGGACTCGAGCTGCAGGACCATGGCGCCACTGGGAAACCGGCGAAGTTTTATTGGCCCACTTAGCTGCTCGCAAGCGTGAAGCAAATCTTCAGGTGAAAGAAGCTCCAGTCCGCGGGCACGATTTACACGACAATATGCATCAGCCAGTGATATCATTCCACCGAGTTCCTATAATAATATATAATATAAAATAAGCATAAATTACTCTCACATAATTGCTACGCTTACTTCGATGGGGTCGAGCAGCATTTCGCATATTTGCTGAGCCAAACTGTTGAAGTACGCCGTATTGCTGGTAAAGTTGTCGCGTGTCACTGGATCATCAATGCCCAAGCTGAGCAGGTAGGATTTGAAGCGTACAGTTTCGTCATCGGATATTTCACCTCTTTGCTCGCGAATTTTGCCGCTTATATTTTTGGAGAGCCCCACCATATCCTTTGCCATAGCCATAAGGACACTCAGATCCTGAAACGCCAGTGCTATATTCTCGTCCGTTGCCTTGGCCTTTGCTTCCAGGTTACGTTCAATCCCGCCAATACCTGTGCGCTTTTGTATCCTCGCAAGTTTATCGCTAACATTGGAGGACATCGACTGAGGTCCTCTCAATACGGTCTCACTCATCAACGATATTTCCCAGACGCGTGCGTTTAAAGTCTCTCGGAGGGAGCTGTGAAATTCGACGCTTAGTCCGTTCTTGCCCGACAGCTTTATGTGTGCAGCCCGACTTGTGTCCATGGGACCAGGAGCCTTATCTGGATTTGGCGGTCGCAAATGCATTATGATGCGAGTTTTGCGTCCGAAAAAATTGGAGGGCGTTGTTTCTTCACTGAGAGAGATTATGTAGCTAAGTGGCAGGCAAAGAGTTACGGCTGCCCGTGCTATTTCCCCAGGGCGGCCCCAGAACAGTCTATGAGTCGTAAGCACCACCTCCCCATCTTCGAACTCCGTCTGAAAGGAAGGACATTGTCGAATAAACACTCATTTACCATCAGGCTGATGTGGAATACCTTTTGGTCACCATCGTATATTTTGACGTTGCGGTCGCGGCTTACAAAGGATTCGCTTTCAACTAAACGAGCTTCTTCATATGCAAAGCGATTCATTGCTGCTGGTCCCAATAAATTAGTTTTTCTATATTTGTTTTGGTTCTCAATGGAGCTAGGGCTGTTTCGCGATACATCGATAAATAGTACGTTCTTTGAACTACACGCCTCAATAATTTGAATAAGCGAAATAGGCAGCATTTAAATATTGCAAAAGGTTCTCTTAAAATCATAATAAAATTTATTGTTAATTTTTCTCTGTGTTAATTGTTCATTAAAAAAAAATTGTATTAGAAAAACACTAATAAACACACTTAGTTCAATTAGAGTGAATTAAACAATTAATAATCTTCAGACAGATTATTAATTGTTTAACAGATATCAGTTAGGTAATATAATATTTAATTAAACTGTATAAAAATAGTTTGTTCCTTTTCAACTTGTTGGTGAGAGAAACCAATAGGGGAATACGTTTATGCTCTTAAGTTGTATGATGTTATCATCATAATTGAAATGACTTATCGATAGCATGTGACTTTAAATATCGATACCATCAATGGTGCTATTAGCATGTGTCTCCAATAGCAAAAATTTTCATTTGTTGCTTTTCTTTTTGTTTTAGTGCTAGTTTTTCGCGATCGAAATATAATAAATGCACAATTATTAAACAATTACCCAAAATGACGAGCGTCAATTGAAGGCGTTATGCAACAATGCAGCAAGGCTAGAATTAGAATATTTTACATTCACATCGATCACCGGATACGGATTACTGTAAAAGCTCTGCCTACAATTTGTATGTATCATGACGGCCACGGCCACAGAGGCAAGTAAAATGCTTGAGGCAGCATTGCAGCAGATGGATGGCATAATATCCAACTCAGCCACTGCGACAGTGGGGCTTCAACCGCAGACTCAACCAGGAGCTGCAAGTACGGCTTCGCTAACGAGCTTCTGTGAGCGTAATTTGATTTCAGCCACAAACGTGTTGTCAACAGCCAAAACATTGGCGTTGGCATTGCAACAGGTGAGTCAGAAATAGCTCGTATCGTAGAGCTCTACTGAAAATACTGGTTACTTTGCAGGTGGGTTTGGCAGCACCTGTTCCGGACCCGGTGACCGCTGCAATAATCAGCGATTGGCTGGAAACGCACATACCACGACAAGACTCAGATGAACGCATGCGTCGCTTGCAGCGCGACAAGGAAGGATTGGCGCTGCAGTACCAAATGCTGGCGGAACGCGTTTCGGAGCAAGCGGACCGAATAATTGAGCTGGAGGGCCTGTTAACGGAGAAATCGCAGCAGCTTTGCACCAAAGAAGACCAGCTGCAGCGCCAAATGATTTCGCAATCTGCACTAGAAACACAAAAACTGGAATTAATGAGTGCTTTGAGTGAGCTAAAGCTGCATCGAACGGCGCTGGAGTGCGAAAACGGGCTGCATGCCACGGACAACAGCGGTTGGGGCGAGGGAAACATGCCGTACGGCAGTATGGGCAACATAAACCAAAAGAGCAGCTTTGCAGGTGATGGTTCACGGGTGCCCAAAACTCCACCTTCAGCATTGCGTCAACAGATTAAGCCACAATTTCATAGCTTGCCACGATCCCATGGCGGCGCCAGCAAGCGCCTTCAGAGTAACAGCAACAACAACAATAACAACAATCAGACCTTAGATGTCAATGCGAACAGCAGCGGAAAACAACGTAATGTGGCCTTCGCATCTAACGAACAAATTCTGATTGACGACAGTGTGCTTAGCGACGGTGCGCTGCCGCCCGAAGATGCAGGATCCATGTACTCCAGTTTTCGGTCACAAGCACAGTCAACGCCCTCGCCCAAGCTGCGCGAGCGTTCTGCGCGCGGATTGCGGAACTTTTTAGGCAAACTGCGACGCAGCAACAGCAGCAATTGCGAGCTGACCGCTCTGGAACAAGCGGAACCCGATGAATTTCGACGCGGCGGATCGCGGGCAACTGCAGGCGGCCGCATCGAGTGGACCGCACAGACTCCAATGTTCAGAGATGCCGAGAAGCATTACAGCAGCTGGAACGCACAGGAGGTGTGCAACTGGTTGGCCCACATGGATCTAGAGTGTTATCAGGAAAACTGTAGGTAAGTGTGTGGTGTCTATCTATCGAATATCTTTATATCTATATCTTTACGTTTTTCTTGTGCTGAAGTGGAAATCTGCTGGGTTATCAAATTAAAACAAGCGGTACAATAATATTTATAGCAGACCTGATTGGTCTATATTTCGATATCAAAAGTGTGTTATAATTTTGCAACAACATTTAAAACAACGAAGTTTTTATCAGAGGTAGAGTTATAAAAATTGTATAATTCACCACGCAACTGTTGATTGTTTTTCATCAAACTATGTTATAAATTGTTAACGTTGTTATTAATATTTTCACAACATTACATTTCTCCATTAAACAACATGTCCATTAATCATTAATAATAATTATGATTATTTTTTACAATTATTTGATAGAAAATGGCTGAAAGCAGATCCGACAATATGCTTTTTTACCGCTTCTCCAGTCGACATTGAACGAGAACTTCATCTAAAATCCCCTTTGCATCGGAAGAAAATCATGCTAGCGATTGACGACATCACGAACAAAGAGTTTGACGAGTTGACTTCCAAGGCTGCCAAATTGGATGTTGGCTGGGTGCTGCGATGGCTGGATGACATTGGCTTGCCACAGTATAAGGATTACTTCTTCCAAGCCAAAGTTGACGGACGCATGTTGCATCGCCTGACGCTTGAGGATCTGTCGCAGCTGCACGTGAGCTCCTGCCTGCACATTGCATCCTTGCGATGTGGTATTCTATGCATGCGCCGCATGCGCTGGGACGCCGAGGGTCTAATTCGTCGATCAACCAAGGTGTCCGAGCAGAGCGATGATGCCACTACGCCTGATAAGGAAAGCGTTGACCTTTGGACGGCCCACCGAGTCATGGAGTGGTTGAAAACCATAGACCTGTCTGAATATGCACCCAACTTGCGCGGTGCTGGAGTTCATGGCGCTCTGATGCTCTATGAGCAACGATTTAACGCCGATTTGCTAGCCGATTTACTTTCAATACCGCCGAGTAAATCGCTGCTACGTCGCCATTTGGCAATGCATTTTAAGGAATTGGTTGGACGCACAATAATACATTGTAAACGCGATGCAGAAGCAGCTCCTGGATATCTGCCGCTCACGATTACTGCAAAACTGAAGCCACCAAAACGCTCTCAGTTTACCCTGAAGCGTCGCAAGAGCACAAAGGCACAAAACGAGGTCGACTGGACGGATTTGGTTTGCCCGATGAGTTTTGTGGTGCCCGCGGTTTCGGAGGCGTCCAAGGACCACGATGGTTCGTTAAGCTCTAATTAACCGTTGTGAATTAGGAGCACGGTTAACGAGAAGCATAATAAAATTAAAATTATTGTTAATCTAGTTTTAAGTACGCGCCAGAAACAGACCCTGAAAATGATGAACTTTGCGATCAAGCACCAATCAAAAAAACAGACTTACAGCCACTGAGCTGTATTTGCAAGAATTTAACTTGGCTGACAATATAAGCCAATCTTGAAACTTTATGACCAACTGACTAATCAAATACGTATTAACAATGCAGGCTGCTACAGGCACAACAACTAATACATACCTTTTTTTGAAATTTTCACTATTTTACTCGTATAACTAACATAAGTCGACTTGAGCATTAACGTCTTCCAAGGTAACTTTATGATGAAAACTAAAGTATTTGAAAGACATTTAATCGACCTGGATATCAAGCCAAAGTCTGGCATAACGCACAATTCCCGAGTTTATTTTTACTAACACAAGTTTGTACGTTATTAGCCCGGTATTTAAAAAGTATATAACGCCTTATAAATTTTTTAAGGAATTGAAATTTGTTGACTTTTTGATTTGATTTACAAAATAGTTCTTTGTTAGATTTTAGTTTATTGGTAACAATAACATTATTACATTGCTAAAAAATTGCTGAACGACTAGAGGCGTGGCCACGAGCTATATATTTTATATAGCAGCCAGCTTGGACGGAATCAACATAGTTTGTAGATGATTGCTGTCTTGACAAAGCCCATTGATTACCTCGGCAACCATTTCTTAAATCTATCAATCTTTGGCAGTGTATTCGGAGTAAACTAAATAAAGCTCGTGGGTTTGCACTAAGTGGCCTGATTCGATGTTGTCAGATTCTCGACACCTAAGCCAATTTGTCCGGCCAGTATATTCTCGAGGACACTGTGCTGCCCACGAGCGTCGCCTTCCTTGCCATGATGCTTGCAGAGATCACTCTCCGGTATGTGATCCTTCCAGTTGCGGAACAGGTAACGAGTAAACTTCTTCAGCTGCCTAAACTTACAATAAGTGGCTCCCTCGGCCGATTGCAGTTGTTGCGTTTGGATCAGAAACCCCTTCTCCCTAAATGTCTTTTCTAGTTTTTCGCGCTGCTTTGAGCGGCGTGACGATCTCCGTTTTCCCGCAGACGCTATTGCCGGCCTGGGACTCGCAAGTGGCCGATGCAGCTGCTCAGTCGGATCCATTCGTTTGGCGCCATCCTCTGGATGCGGCGTAGCGAGACGCATGGGGCTTTGGGAGTTGGAGTAACTGGAAGGACTATGCGGTGCTACTGGCACCAGGCTGCTGGACAGGAGAAGAGATGATGTCGGCGACTCGGATGGTATGTGCAGCAGTTCCAGGCTGAGATCTGTCGAGGGCGGTGGTATATCAATATACAGTTTGTCATTCGACGAATTTACTGGCAGATGTTGTTGCTGCTGTTGTTGCTGCTGCTCCCGGGATATGAACTCGTAGCCACGCATTGTTCTGTCGCCGGTGCCGTTGTAATAGCGATAGTTACCCTCTGCGTCCACAGATAACATCTTCTTTTCCTCCAGCGTCGGCTTCGCCCCGCCCGTAAACTTAAACTTGCAAATGCTGACCTCAGTCGAGGGACTGGAGCTGTGATCGCTCGGCATGGGCGGTATAAAGATCGCCGAACGCTTCCGCTTGCGCATCGCCGGCGAACTAGGTGCATCGATCGGCCCCAATTTGTCAGCCGTGGTGGGGGTGGAGTTGGTGGCGAAAAACCCGTTTGGTATTGGAATCTTCAGGGCTAGCTGATTGTCTTTTTCGATGGTCTCCACGGGCACGCCCAAGCGGCAAGTTTCCATCAGCTGCTGGTAGTACAATCCCACCGGTTGCAACAGCAACTTGGCGGCAACCATGGATTTCTCCTCTCCCGCGAACGTCAAGGATACTGGCCTAATGGCAACTGGCTCGTCCGTCAGCGGCGTCGCTCGGTGCGAGGAACTGCCACACTCCGTGGTTGCATTGGTAACCGTCGAAGGTTTGTCACTGTCGCCACTCGAAATGGAATAGCGATCGCTGGACTGATCCCTCATGCACAGATTCAGCGGTTCCTCCAACAGAACGGCAGGAGCTGTCCTGGCCACAATTCGCTTGGCCAGCACCGATGCAGTTGCGCTTGCTGCCGGCTGCGCAGCAGGCGCCAGCTTCGACTCAACCACTGGGAAATGCTCCGGTGTCGGTGTTGTGGAAGCTGGTATAATGGTGCCGTAGTTCTTGTAGATCAGGTGACAAATGTCGGCCTTCTTCGGCTTGCGTCCGCGTCGGGGCTTGTAGTTGTCCAGGGTGATCTCGCCCATATAGGGCAGATCGGCATATTTCATTGCGCCGCGCTTGGAGCCAGACACCTCGGGGACGAGGTCGTGTCCTGGTGTCGTTGCAGCCGCAACTGCATCGGCACGCTGCTGAGGCTCTTTGCCGGATTCCTGAGCCTGCTGCTGTCGCTCGGCGCTGCGCTGGATCTCGGCGATCTTTCTCAGCCAGCTGCGCACGTTCTCGTGCGACTGGCTTTGGGGCGGGGCTGCGGCTTTTACGGCGGACGCCGATGGAGCTGCTCTCGTGGTCAAGTGGCGTCTCTGGGTGGCCTCATAGTGGGCAGCGTACTCCGCAGGCAGGGCCTGATGATGGAATCGCAGCTTAACGGCTCCCGTATTCGGAGACCGTTTCTTCGATTTGCTCTGTCGCGATATTCTCTGCGCCGGAGCGGACAACTCCGGCACCGGAGATGGCCGATGGGCTTTGCGCGCATTCATCAGATTTGCCTTCAGCTGTTGCTTGGTAAGCGTGCTGCACGCGCCGTTGTGCACGGCCTGCTGCTCCTCCGTTTTGCGGGCCAGCAACGTCTTGAATGGATAATCCTGATCCTCGTCGTGGGCGTCGTTGCTGGCGCCGTGCGAGATCAGCGGATCATCGGAGCCCTGCAGCAACAGCTTGGTGGTGTTCAGCTGCATGTGATCGTTGACTGCTGCGGGCTGCCAGTGTTCCATCTCCAGAACATGATGACCTCTATCGGGGTCCAGCTTGATGCAAGGCAGGATGCTGTGTGGAAGATGTTGTTGAAGCTGCAGCTTGTTGGGCTTTGTCGAACACATTTGCATTTTGTTGTTGTTGTTGTTAATATTGTTGTTGTCAGTCGCATTGAAGGCCATGACCTCTTCCCTTGTGAGATCCTCCATGTTTCGCACTGCAATGAGATGAGATGAGATGAGATGAGATGAATATGGGCTAAATATGACAGCCTAATAAGGCATAATTGCAGTGCGATTTATTTCTAATGTTTAATAGGCACACACATTTCTCTAGTCGCCGGCAGACGTCGCTGCTGCCGTATCCGTATCCGTCTCTATTGGCGGTGGCGGTGGCAACACGGGGAATTCTATTTAAATGCTCTGGGAGGGAACTGGCAAGTGGCGCTGTATCTCACAGATACACTCTCTCACACACACACATACAACGAAAGCAGAGTACGCAACGCATATCGCTCTGAAACTGAATTTGTTTTTTTGTTTGTGTTTTTGTGCATGAAATTCGATTCCCTTGGCGAAAGTATGCCCATAAAAGGCTTAAGCGCACGCAAATATGTATTTTTAAGATACAGAATCTTGAACCTGATAAAACTAGCTTACATCTGACTAGGCCACAATCTTCTATATTTCATATATTTAATTTTACCCTGTTTTGCTGCTGCTTTTTTAAAAAGTCGTTAGTTGAAAATTTGAGTCAGGTACTGTCCAGTGGATGCCGTGTCGCTTCGTTTTGGCCACGTTTGTTGCACGTATTGAGAATCATGCGTCTATCAAACTGGACGCCGCCGCACGCGTGTACATCGTGTTGACATCCAAAACTCAACTAGTTGCGGGAAAGTCACGAAAAGCATCTTTTTTTGTGAAAATATGCTCCTTAGATGGATCGCTGCCGGAGACGGACGGTAGAGACGGAGAGCAGAGCAGGCACGACGCCCCGCACACAATAAAAGAAAATAGCGCGAACGTGTTTCGCTGAGCAGCCCCCAAAATGAAAAATCAAATTAAATTCTTTTTTGCCGCTCTTTCGGTTCATCGTCGCTGCTGCGGTGCGTTGTCGTGCCCGTATTTAACGCCAAAGACGAAGATATTTCGTGTATTCATTTTTAGAAAAATTCAACTTGTTGCCGTCGCGCTGCTTTGCGGCCATAAACCAAACCCAACCCCAACCCCAACCCCAACGCAAAAACACGGCAGAAAAACAAAAAAAATTAGAAAAACAAAGAATTTAAAAAAAATATATAGAAATATTTGAAAATGCGTTTTTTTTCATTTTGATTGTTTCATTCATGAACATATTGTTTTTGTTTACTGGTCCACAACGCATATTGGAGGCAAGAGTGTTATTGTTTTTATCAACAGATTGGCATATAATTGATGCTGGATATATTTTCTATGAATTCATCATTATAGGGCATAACATATTCGTTGATTTTCAAGATTCAAGGTGTGAGAGTATCCCAAGTTCTTGATTGTACGCAAAGGTGATCGTTCAGATGATCGCGTTTATTAATAGATGTGCGAGACTTCTTCAGGTTAGGGCAACTGAGATTTGCCTTGCGTCTGGTTTGTTGTGTGTTCGTGTGTGTGTGTAGGTGTGTGTGTGCTAGTGTATCTGGCGGCTTATTAATTTCGGTAAAAGGAAAATTGCCCTCAAAATAGATGAGTGCGTTTGTTTATTTCGGGATATGTGTGCATGTGTAAACACTAAGTTTGTATGCGTTTGTGAAAATATGGGTCATAGTGGTTTTATTTAATACGAAAATACATCAGGTCGTATTCCTCTTATTAGGCTGCTGAATTGTGACAATCCAATGATAGCTGGGCAGCCACAATGCGGGTATTTGAATACCAAACACCCATTTACGAACCATTCCAAACATCCAATAAAATAATAATACTCCACACAAATAACAAACTGTTTATTTACGATTATGTGCAATATTAGTCAAGTTCCGAACCGCCTGTAACTCCTACATTATTGAATTCATGAACCGAACCAGTTGTTAAAAAGATCAACCGAAAACTAATTAAAATCGAATAATTTTTATACTCTTTCACAAGCTGATAAGACTTTGTTGAGTTTCTACAATCTCTGTTGAGGAGAGGCATTAGTTTTTAAGTCAGATAATGTTCCGATTTTTTTGTACACTCTCCGTAGGCGCTAGGCAAACTCTTCTTTAGTTTTAAATGACCTCCTCTAAATATCGCACTAAAATTGTTTGGCTACGCCCAGTTTCGCCCCCACAAATTCGAATTCGAATTTGTTTGCAAATTTTAACGAATGCTTTTAATTTCGAATTTCATCAGATCGGGATGCAATGTTCTTGTTTGTCACTCTGCTTGTGTTTATTTTTCTATACTGAGAAAAGTTTGACAACATTCCGGTCTAACATGGATTGTCGAGAGTCTAGACATACTCAATGGGTAGTAAATATATGATTCATATGAATGTATTCGTATTGAAATCGTAGAGAAGTTGAATGTTGTGATAGTAGGTGGGCCAGTTTACACAATATGCAATTATTGGGTTAGTTGACTACTATTCACATTTTCAGAATCGGACGGCAGACGGCAGACGTGCTTACATCATCACCAATTGGCAATTGGCGGATTTGCAGCCGTAGGTTGAGGCTGGCGTTGGCCAGAACTTTACGCGCCCGAACTTATTGCACATCGATTGCCACAGTTTTCTGAGCATGTTTATAAATGACATTCAATAGCATTTTTATTCAATACCTGCTTGCGGGTACGTACATATTTGTATTTATGGCCATAACTGCCACTTTGGCCGCCTACGCGCTGTCAGCTCAAAGAACTGCGACAACAACAAGCCACAGCCTCAGAGTGGCAAATTCATCGGTATGGGAATATTCGCGCTTGTCTCACGTAAGAATCAATTGGCTTTCTTCTCAATCGCTTTTACTGTGCAAATTGGCCAAATTGGCATCTTTGGAAAATTCGCCAAATTTGTGCGAACTTGCCTATTTTATAATTCTATTCACGCAAAGTTTCAAACTCGCATCACTCGCGTCTCACAAATGCGCATTAGTGTAGGTCCAATCACGGCGGCGGCATTGCGACTGCGCTTGCAAAACATTTAACGGACGTAATTCGCATGCGCACAGCAGCTGATTTCGACAAAACAGAGTTGCCAGACTTGACGAGCGTATTCAAATAAGCTCAAATTAATATTTAAATATATAAATGTTATGATTTATATTGAATAAATGATTTTCAAGCCATCCGATGAAACTCAAGCGGGAATTCCCAACCCAAAAATGACTCATTTAAATTCAAATAATTTGTCAACTACCTTTCTGATTTCGCTTTCAACAGAGAAACTACCGCGGACGGTTTGAGAGCCACTGTGCAGTCGCTTAATGGACAGTTTGTCTAGGCAAGCAGTGCTTACAGTCAACCGGCAAGCAGTCCAATTGCTGCGGAATTGCAATGCAGACAGTGCACAAGTTAAACAAAAATTTTTTGCCAAAAATCATGCCAAAATTGAGAAAAATTTGGACATGTTAAGCTCTCAGAGCCATAGCTCTCATATTTCAAACATCCACGATTTCGGCGAAACTGGACCGATTTTTACGTTTTATGTTAAGTATTTTCGAAAAAAAATTTTTTTCAAAATTTAAAATTGCAAGTTTGCATTTTCAATCGATTTTACTGGCCAAAAATAGTATAAAAAACAACATTAAACACGATTCTGAGGGAGTCAAATTTTTGGTCAAAAATCATGTCAAAATTGAGAAAATTTTTGA